>JAAOAR010000167.1:0-38592 GCA_013395995.1 Fusarium pseudoanthophilum
GTGCAGTAGTAAGTAGTGTGAGCAGCTAAGGTAGCAGCTACAGTGAAATCTGGGAATCAGTCGCACTTGCAGTAAAGGCAGTGGCGATTTGAGACCAGGAAGCTAAGGTAAGAAAAACCACTCTTGGGAGGCAGGAGCATGCCCGAGCAGGAAGGAACCAATCAACAGCCCCTGAAATGGCTCCAGTAGAAAGAATCCACAAAAAAAGGACCGGGGATATTAAGACCAAGACCCAAGAGTCAGAATCAGAATCAAAAACCAGAACCGAATCCTTGGAGGTTAGGAGGTTCAAGCCGGAGGAAGTGGAGGAGGAGGAGGCGGCGGCGCAGCGGGGGGTGTAAGCAACGGTGAGTGACTCTGAGTTAGGGTCTCTAATACGGGTGATTGCGCGCCAGTGATACTGTAGCGTAGGTAGCGTAAGGTAGTATGAGATAATGCGACGGAGGAGGCGCGCGTGGATGTGGAGAAGAAACGAGTCTGAAGCGTTCAAAGCGGAGATCGTCTAGCGCATGGGTTGTATCAAGTATCGACCTGGAGCCGAGTGTGGTTCAAATCCAATGTCAATGCGCTGCGCTGCGATGCGATCGCTGCGCTTTTCAAAGAGAATGAATTGATTGTATGAACGAACGAATAACGTGTTGCGCGTGTTAGGTAAGAAGCGGTGATGATGCGACAAAGGCAGAAACAAGATTCGCAATCAACGATATGACATATCGCGACTGGGAGTGATAAAAGCGTTTGATAGTGGACAGGGTAAAGTCCAACTTGCTGCGCTCTGTCGACGCTGTACAAGTTACGCGTGTTGCGCGCGGGAGCTGTGCTCCTTGAGATTCGAATTCAAGTTAATAGGGATGAACAATTCGAGGGGAGGGGATTTTACTCCCAGGTGCTTCAGAATGCCGTACGAGGTGGTGATGGGTGATATGATGAGGGGAATGCTGTATAAGGCAGAGTGAAACGAGGCAGTTGGTCGTGTAGCGACACAGGTCGACAGGACGATGATAATGCCGACGATGTTTAATCGCGGTATTACCAGTCTGGGCGAGTTGATTGTTTGATAGACAGATGAACAGACAGATGGATGGTTTATTGTAGGTGCGGATGGCATCCGTCTTCGGTACAGACCAGCAGTGGGAGATGGAGGAGGAGGACGACGAAGAGGGAGTGGGACAAAGAGGGCTGCTGGGATATCAAAGAAGATGGAGTGGAGGGGAAAAGGGTTTACCGTTGGAAAGACGGTGCGATCGAGGGAGACGGATGACGAAGAATGGTTGGTTGAGATGGCGCAAGCCTGGGGGAGGAGGGGATGTGAGTGGAGAGCTAGTTAAGCCAAGGCATGGACAAGAACAGGGGTCACCGAGCAGGGGAACAAAAATCCTGGTTGGCTATCATTAGGAAATGGTGTGTATCTATAAGAGGTAAGACAAGACACAGTGAGGAAGATGATGAGGAGACGACCAGGCGGAGGCGGAGTTGAGTTTTGAGCAGTAAAGATAATGGTTGTGATGAAAGAAACTAGGCATCGTCGAAAGACGTGACAGACTGCGGTGTAGAGGGTTCTGGCGGGAGAAGCAGCGCAATATCAAGAGGTGTGTTTCCCAGATAAGAAACTGTCGATGGTGAGCAGGAGACTGCTCAACTTCCAAGCACAGTCACGTACATACATACATACATACCTACACCAGTTTCCCCGCGTCATCAGCATCAGCATCATTGGGACCTTTAGCTCAGCTTCGGCTATAGCTCAGCGCCTCCCTGGCCACTCTCTCGAGTAGTGATATGTCACTGGACAAGGTTGCCATTGAGCTTGCAGATAGAAAGCAAAACCCAATTCAGAATACACCGTAACGGCTGAAGCCTCCGGTAGGCTCAAGGCAACGGCTTGGGTGTCATCGGTTGTCAGCATCTCGTACAAGTAACTCGTCAATGTGTCTGCTGGATATACCTACTACATATGCAGCTTGACACTGATGAAGTTCTGATGTCTTGATCTGCTTCAGCAAGCGCATGCTTTCCTCTCTATCATAGGCTATTGGTTCCTCAAAGTCTCCTGGCCATGACTTGATTCTGAACCTTACAATGAATGCCGAGTTGCGGTCTTTTGACATATTCTTTTCTGATAGATCCATGCACTAAGCAAGTTCCTATCTTTGAGATAGACCTAGACTCTCGAATGGGATAAGGCCAAATATCCGCACACGCCTTTGTATTCAAAGTCTGCACAGAGATAAGTCAAACTGATTAGCTCTATTCTCCCGGCCAAGATAGTAGTTGGTCGAGGATTTCAACATGGCATCAGTGACCCATCAGTTTGCTCAGTACTAAGTTAGTTGGTCTAACAAGACTTGAGTCTCGAGATAGACGGTTGGATATGGATATGGAGATCCTCGCCAGCCTCTGATCCGCTATACTGGGTCTCATTGTCGCACCGTGCTCTGTGTGGTCCCATTCCCTGTGACGGGTGTGTGGGTATGCCGCTCACTCCATGCTCCCTGTCCATGCACACAAGCGCCCTTTGTCGCCCTAGCCTCCAATGTCTGCCTGTCGCTTGTCCTGTGGGCGCCGTCACGATGCTAACTGCATGCAGATGCCATTACATGGCTAGCAGTTCTGCCTTCAACGACATGAAACGTTGCTGCGCCGCAGACCTTGATTAACGTTTTTGATTTCTCATCGCACAGTTAATAATAACTCTCTTCTCATATCCGTATATGTGATCTGTTTGGGCGAGCTCCCAGTTGTTCGTATGTATCTGCACAGAGACTCTTGGTGTACAAGACAAGGCAAGCAACATGGCGAGACCCATTCACGATATTGAAGCATCGCAGCACCCGGCGAGCTGCGTCGTGAACCATAGTTCGGTCAGTCTGGGCTTAACACGGTATCAAAATGCTCACCGAGGTGCCAGTCAAGACAGGATGGGAAACATTTCGATGTCGTCTTGCTTCCTGTGTCTCACCTTTTTTTGGCCCGTGATATCTTGTCTCATATCGTGTGCATTTATCACCTCGTTTGACCCACATCGCATCTCTTCCGCGAGAAGGTCTCACCTTAGCATCATGTAAGAAAGATCCATTAGGCTAACTTCTGTCTTCATTCTCGTCATTCGAGATGTGAATCTTGTTTCTTCCAGCCTTGGTGAGAAACGAAGGGACGTCATAAAGTCGCACTCATGTTGCATTCCCTTGTTTGCTCATCGTTAGAACACTCTAGCCTTGCACTCTGTTCCTCGACAGCTGCACAGTATTGGAGAAACCTGATCAAGTCATCAGCGACAGCCCGTCAAGCAATACCTGATGATGCAATAGTGCACTCAAGATCCGGAATCATAATCTCCCTCGACGGTATTTCATAATGAATCAAACGAGTCGAGGTTCCTCACACGCCTCGAAAGGCTCCATGGAGCAAGGAGGAGGAAAACACCATGAAGTAATCAAGACACTCTCGGTTCTCAGTCAGCTGTTTAGTTAGATGGAACCCACCTCTATGCAATAACGTTGCAGGTCTCCAACGTACATATGTACTGTTGCAAAAGGCTCCATCAGTCTGGAACGCCAACCGAGTCGATCAATCGCGACCCCAGAACCATGATCCGTTCCACCGTTGTCCACTCTTAAACTCCCTTGTCATTGTCATGCCTCTGATGTAACCTTTTCTGCTTGATAAGGCGCTCTACAGAGCGTCACAAGAGCTCGCAATGCGTTTGAGATACTATAAGAACTCACTGCCCAGCAGACTGCTAAGAAATGCATTCCTAGGTCCCGGATAGTTAGCAGTCAGATGGAGCCCCAGGAAGCTATGGCAGAGGGAGGGAGGTGCGGGAACGATCGCCCCAAGACCCCAGACCACACCAATTCATGTCCCCCAGCCAGCCCAGCCTAACCAACCCAGCGTAGCCAGCCCAACCCACGATCCTCGTTCACTTGTCCATCCGTCCCCGCACGCACACAGTTCCCGCTATGTGGCTCTCCTCCCTTCATGGACAATATATGTATGATCATGGAGAAATGCCATGGCCAGCGAGAGGCTGCATCTCTGCATATAGACAGGTAGGGGGACCCCGCCTAGCCCGCTACCTATGTTGGCCATGCGAGTGCTCCCAAAGATTCTCCAGATCCAGGATCTTCATGCCCCCCATGTATGTACATACATACACAGACCCATTCACCGTGACCCCAACCTGGACCCCAGAGGTTGCTGTCTCCGCCATGGTCCATGGATTGACCTAAGGTCGTAGACGAGATACGCGAGAAGCATGGCCCTCCTCCTTCTGGGAATGGGAGAGACATCTGTGCCCCGTGCTCCCTCGTGATGCTCAGCTCATATCCACAGACAGTTTGCACGCCTACGAACTAGCAAGCCACAGTTCCCATCCATCTCATTGATGAGCGGGGGCTACCGATATCGATCACCACCAAACTGATCCACCTCGCCTATGTTTGACTTGGCCCGCCGCGGCTTTTATTCCATGTTCCAATAACCTGTCGTCTATGAAACCGTTCAGCCGTTGGTATCTTTGAGCCTCATCCTCAAGCCTTTTTCTTATTCTTATTCTTTTCTTCTTTCATACTGTAGCACGAGTCTCTTGCGTAATTTCATTGGTCTTTGTTGCGTCGTCATGGTTCGCCTATCACTCAGTCGTCGTCTGGACGTGCCCAAACACACCGAGCCAAAGGCGCCCTAAATATGGACTTTCAACTTCAGTACCTGCCTTAAACCGTAACGTAAAAATCTCGCTTGTAGATCACTGGCAAACGTCGTATGAGGTTGCTTTCCCGGCCGGCCCGCACGTGAAACCTTGCCGGCGCCGGACCCCCAGTCTCTTCGCCTCGGCCTAATCTCTTGTGGAAAATCACCGTTCAAGTGGCTGACTTTCCCCTCGCCAGATCCTTGTATCGCGTCCCCAAGGTATAATTTAACCTCCCGTTCTGTTTGGCTGGCTGGCTGGCTGGCTGCCATCTCCTTCACCTTGCGCGGTTTCTCGATTCTTTGAATAACTGAGTCGCCATTGTATCTCTTAGTCCACTGACAATACCTGAGTCAAAGGCCATCTCCATAAATCCGGGTCCGCATTGCATCATACTGATGTATCATCCTTGCTAATCTGTCCTCGGCTCCCTGTCTTGTGACGCCTGACCGGCTGGAAACTTCGTCTTCTGGCTGACTTGCGAGTACGAAACCAATCACATCAGCCCGTGCGGCCGATTCCTGGCTACCAACAAGAGGCGTTTGTCTCGGCCCTCATTCCAATAGCCTCACCCCCAGGCCCCTGTTCTGTTTATGATATGCTTGTCTTTCAGATGGTTCAAAGTCCAGCAATCCGATTTGAATCTTTTCCTATTCGTTACCGTCGATGCCTGATTCCATCCAGTGGCAGAATGATGGTTCCTGTTCACCAAGTAAGTCCTTACCATCGATATGTTCACGTTTTTGCCGTGAGGCTTCCTTTTCTACGACGCGCGCCTTGCTCTTGAGATACTTTGTTGCATGAAAACAAAGTGACATGCTTTGTACAAGTTGTCCACCATATGTCGACGTTGAGCCCTTCGTAATCAGGAGGAGATCATGTTCCTCTCATGCTCGAATGCAAAGTCTGCTTGGGAACATACATCCTCTTGTTTCTTACGAGCTCTTGTTGCACGCTAAACGCGACCCCGTGAGCTCTTCTCCGACGCGCGCCGCATCTCAGACTTTGAACAAACCCCCGGGTCTAACAGTACCCGGCGTCATGCATTTCCTAATACAGCAGCCTGCTGCTACCCCTTCGTCCATCACATGGATCGACGCGCCGTCCTGGGGTTCTGCTCACCGGCCACAGCCACGCCTGGAAATGCTAAACTGGTTGAAGGATCGAGTAATTCACAAATCAAGGGACTAACGATAGACCCGAATAGCTCAGCTGTCGGGTCTGTTAAAGCCCATCAATGTGCAACATCCAAGGCTCTGCAGTTGGCGGAAAATACTTCGGCTGCTTGCATCTGTCCCCGCCAGGCAGACTGAAGGTGAAGAACCGCCATATCGATATAATGTCAATAATACCAACCCCAATCTTGGGAGCTGTGGCAGCCCTACCGGTGTGAGTTGCTTGGTTTTCCAAGATCTGTTTGAAATCTCGAAGCGATATCAATAATGGCAACCTCAGTCATATAGCAATATGCTACAGGGATATTGATGACAGCAATGTCGCGACTGCAGTAAGCCCCCGTAGGTCACTGTTGCCCTGTCGGCTATCGTTCTCGACAGCTTGGCTAATATTAGAATTTGCCACCATCGTTGTGATATCCCTCCCATCCTTCGCACAGGCTTCATATCGCCAGCCATAGTACACTTTACAAACACAGTAACTTGCCTCCATCGAGCGAAGCAGTGGAGTAGAAATTGGAACGAATCGAGCAATAATTTGTGCTCGTCAAGTTTTACTCTGTGTTGTAGATAGGATGTTTGAATGATATTACAGATGGTGAGGACCAATGGTCAGACAGAAGCCAACTCAACATGATCATGTGTGACTCAATGTCCGAGGCCTGCGGGAGGAATATAATGATGACAGGGCAAGCACATCTGTCGAGAAGTTCTACTGATGGGCTCGGCTGCCCTGCGGTATCCTTGTGAACCCTCGGAGCCTGAAGAGGCTTTGCCAAGTCGATTCTTTCCGTATCAATGCTTCTCATGACAGCGCATAGCGAGATTGCCATTGGTTCAGGACGCTACCTGCATATTGAGGCTGGCTGTCAAACCTGTCCATCGCTGTAACATTGATTTCAAGTCACATCAGGCAAATCGGTCGGCTCTGGGCCCCCCGAAGCAGCCGGTGCATTATCAGCTGAGAATCCTTTTGGTATTGAACAGTTAAAATTAACTCCATCATTGCACAGGAGACGGTCGCGCCGAAAGGGCTGCTTTTCTTAAGGTAACAGTTCTGAGAATAAGGTCGGTGATTTCTTCTGTTTTGCAGTATGCTCAACCCCTGAGGCACAGCATTGTGACCTCCACGAGACAGCGTATGTTGGACTGCAAAACAAATCCGAGGGTATCTCCAAAATTCTTAGGTGTTAGTGAGACCCTCAGGATATAGAGGCTGTATATTTTCGAGCCGGGTGAGCATTTGGTGCTTGGCCATCTCCCTGGTAAGCTCTTGCTAACATGGCTCGGGATCCGACGTTCGTGAGAGGGTAAAAAGGGCGAGCCTTGACATCTCACACAGCGAATAAACAGACCCCGTCATAGATTGTACCACTTCATGGCCAAACATTCTCCTTGCATCAGTATAACGCTTCCTGGCTCGAATCCATACTGATAGTAGGACTTTACCAGATGCGGCGCTCGTAGCTGCTAACAGTGTTTCCCCGAGCGAGACTCTGTTAGGCAGTTAATCCTGTCTATTAAGTCTTATCATGCAACGGGCTTTGAGGAAATACACGTCTCTGAGCCCGTTTCGGAGAGGGTAACAGAGCGCAATTTGAAGGGCGCGTGGGATGACACAACCTTGTGTATGGATTTGAGACTTTGAATCTGTCCCTTTTGGCAGATTACCTCAACAAGACTTATATGCTTGGCTCATAGAAGAGGTTGAAAACTGTCGTATAGTATGCGGTCTCGCTGACGAAACCTCGCAGGCTCTGGATTGGCGCTCTGAGTGCAACTAAGGCAAAGCCCAGTGAGTTTTTCTTTTCTCCATTGATTAAAACGGAATCCCAATCAGATATGGAGAGATGCTACGGATCCTGTGGATTTGAATAACATGCGACTGTCGGCTCGGATACGTGTAAGTCATTTGTATTTAACAGATGGAGAAAGAAGCAGCTGCTTGGCAGCACGCTTCCGGGACAGCGGCCGTTCTCTCGAAAAGCATACACATAATCTGTTTTATTTGAATCTCAAGGTTCCGGTACTGAGGGCATCGTACTTTGTATGAAACGTAATCTGGAGATAGAAGATCTGAGAGGAAGGTGAAGTGAGTGAGGTGAAGTTCAGAGCACGTGACTGTGGCGTCATGTGATAAGGATCTGCTTAAACGTAAGATTCCAAGAAAGAGAAAGAAGTACGTAGTGGAAATTATCGTCTAGAGACCTCTTTACAGCCAATGTAGAGCGAGATCTACTCTTGCTTTTTTTTTTTTTTTTTTAGGAGGTAATAGCCCTCAAGATCACTACCAAAGATTTCTGCTCATTCGCAGGACTTTTGAAGAACATGGACAATTGCTGACCTATCGATAAGCGCCCCACTATCGCCTACTCGGAAGCTTTGCGATCAACAGTCTTTTCATCATTATTATCTACTCTAAACTTTTCCACACCGCGAGAAAAGTAGACTGTCAAAGATGGCGAGCTTAAAAAGATCTACTGAGACAGATTCTCTGGCCTCAAACATCTCGAGCAAGGTCTACGTGCGATCAACCCGGAGTGGCAAAGTACAGAAAATCGTGAGAGAAGTCTACTTACGAACTGACATCCCCTGCTCTTCCAAGCTCTGCAAAGCTTGTCTTCAGGATGCCCCAAGAAATGCCGCTCAGCAAGGTAAGACTGTTACTTCCGCCTGAATCGTCCAGTTCATTAATGGGTATTGCAGCTCAGCCTTTTGTGCTCTCGGACAAGCCAGCAGGCACCAAGACTTTCCCTCAGGGCCATTACCTGGTGCCTGATACTAACGCGTTGCTCAACGCAATGGACCTTTTCGAGCAGAGCTCAGCTTTCTACGACGTTATCATTCTGCAAACAGTACTCGAGGAGCTGCGAAATCGGTCATTACCACTCTACAACCGTCTAGTGGGGCTCACAAAGAGCGAGGATAAGAGATTTTACGTCTTTTTTAACGACTTTAGGCTCGAGACATTCGTCCACCGTCAGGCAAATGAGACTGTGAATGACAGGAATGATAGAGCTGTGCGGTTAGCCGTCAAGTGGTACGGCGAACATCTTGCCAGGACAAAGGCGAAAAGTCTCCCAGCAGTAGTGATGCTCAGCGATGATCGAGAGAACCTTCGCAAGGCCAAGGAAGATGGGCTTCATGCATCTTCTCTCCGGGACTATGTGAGTGGCCTCGAAGATGGCGAGAGGCTACTAGATTTAGTCGCAGAAGCTCAAAACCAAGAGTCTTTCAAGAAGCAGGGCCAGATGCTGTACCCTGAGTACTTTACTCTATCAAGGATGATGACTGGAGTCAAGGCTGGGTTAATGCATCAAGGAATCTTCAATGTGTCGCCATATAACTACCTCGAGGGTTCAATCAAAGTACCGGCGTTCCCCAAACCTCTTCTCGTATTGGGCCGCGAAAACATCAACCGAGCCGTTGATGGTGACGTTGTGGTCGTTGAAGTTCTTCCTCAAGATCAGTGGAAAGAACCTTCGACAAAGATCATCGAGGAGGATGCCATCACCAAGAACGAGAATGCAGAGGTGGAGGAGACCCAGGATCTCGTATCTGAAAAGGAGCGAAAGGCCTTGCAAGAGCAGGTCAAGAAGACTCAGAAGAGTGCATCGGAGAGCAAGCCCCAGCCTACGGCCAAGGTTGTGGGTGTTATCAGGCGCAACTGGCGTCAGTATGTTGGTCATATTGACCCATCGTCAGCCAGTAAGGGTTCCAGCCAAGGTCGCAAGCAGGATAGCGTTTTCCTTATTCCAATGGACAAGAAGATCCCCAAAATCCGTCTTCGTACGCGTCAGGTTGCTGACCTTCTTGGCAAGCGCCTGTTGGTAACCATTGATGCCTGGGAGCGCGACTCAAGACATCCTATCGGTCATTTCGTGCGATCCTTGGGTGAGCTGGAGACCAAATCGGCCGAGACCGAAGCTCTGTTGCTGGAGTGGGATGTTCAATATCGGCCTTTTCCCAAGACCGTGCTGGACTGCCTTCCCAGAGAGGGACACGACTGGAGAGTACCGACAAGCCTAGAAGATCCTGGTTGGAGGCAGAGGGAGGATCTCAGAGGTCTTCTCATCTGCAGTATTGACCCTGTTGGGTGCCAGGATATCGATGATGCTCTCCATGCCAAGCAGCTCCCTAACGGGAACTATGAAGTTGGTGTTCACATCGCCGACGTGTCCAACTTTGTCAAGCCTGCCAACGCCATGGATACTGAAGCCAGTATCCGAGGTACCACAGTCTATCTCGTCGACAAGCGCATCGATATGCTACCTCCTCTTCTTGGTACCGATCTTTGCTCGCTCAAGCCTTACGTCGAGCGATTTGCATTCTCGGTGCTCTGGGAGCTGAACGACAATGCTGACATCGTCAACGTTCGCTTCACCAAGTCTGTTATCAAATCTCGAGAAGCATTCAGCTACGAACAGGCCCAGTTGCGAATCGACGATGAGTCTCAGCAAGACGATCTTACCAAGGGAATGCGCATGCTTCTCATGCTATCCAAGAAATTAAAGAAGAAGCGAATGGATGCCGGTGCCCTGAGCCTCTCCTCCCCAGAAGTCAAGGTGCAAACTGAATCTGAGACGTCTGATCCTATTGATGTCAAGACAAAGCAGCTACTCGATACAAACTCTCTCGTCGAAGAGTTCATGTTGTTCGCCAACGTGAGTGTTGCAGCCAAGATCTATGAGGCATTTCCTCAAACTGCCATTCTCCGTCGTCACGCGGCTCCCCCAAAGACAAACTTTGATGAACTATCAAACCAACTCCGCACCAAGCGTGGCATGGAGTTGCGGACCGACTCCAGCAAGGCCCTTGCCGATTCTCTGGATCAGTGCGTGGACCCCAAGGAGCCATTCTTCAACACCCTTGTGCGTATCATGGCTACTCGCTGCATGATGAGTGCAGAGTACTTCTGCTCTGGAACACAGGCCTATCCTGAATTCCGCCATTACGGTCTTGCTTCAGAGATCTACACTCATTTCACCTCTCCCATTCGCCGTTACGCCGATCTTCTTGCCCACAGACAGCTCGCTGCTGCCATCGACTACGAGGCCATACATCCTAATGTCCGCAGCCGGGGTCGCCTTGAGGCTGTCTGTAAGAACATCAACGTGCGCCACCGCAATGCTCAGATGGCCGGTCGTGCCAGCATCGCCTACTATGTCGGCCAAGCCCTCAAGGGCAAGGTTGCGGAGGAAGACGCATTCGTGATGAAGATTTTCAGCAACGGGTTCGTCGTCCTTGTTCCACGCTTTGGTACAGAGGGCCTGATCCGCCTTCGGGACCTTGCGGAGCCTGAGCCCGAGGCCGAGTATGACGCAGAGACATACACGCTTACAACCAAGGGAAGCCGCGAGATCAAGGTAGAGCTCTTCCAAAAAGTCAGGGTTAGAGTCCGTGACGAGAAGGATGAGATGACGGGCAAACGCGGGGTCAAGATGGAATTGATCGAAGCATAGATATAGACGAACAAAAGCTGGGTTGTGTTGGGAGGCATACGGCATCATGCATAATCTACGAGTCACTTGGTAAACCATGTAGGAGTTTTGGGGAGACAAATTGTTATTTTTTACGAATGTATATGCGCGGATATAAACCGGTCTACCAGATCCATGAAACGCCAAACTTTCCAGTGAAGAACTCATGTTAAACCCTTCCGTCATTTTGCCGAACAAAACCGCTGAAACACATTTTCTTTACTGCTCCATAGCATCGGCGGCTTCGGCACTGCCCTCGTCGTCACCCCATAGGCCTTCGAGCTTGAACTCGGCAGCCCATTCGGTCACGATCTGCTTCTGGTCAGCGGCTACCTCGTCCTCACCAGCGTTCTTGATGGCCGACTTGGAGGCGGTGGTTGTCGACTCGACAGCTAGAACAGGAGGCTCAACCCAACCCTGGATGCGGCCGTCTCGCCAGTCAGTGACGACTGTCATAGCAGCAGCAGAGAGGTTAGGAATACCGCCACGACCGAGACGGCCTCTCTTGCGGGCGACTTGAACGAGGAAGTCGGTGGTGATGTCACCATCGGTACGATCAGGGAGGAGGGCGGGAATATCGTAAACACTTGTGAGCTTCTGCATGAGATCGGGAGAAGCCGAGAGACGCTTCAGGAGAAGAGTCACGGCGGGAATAGGATCGTCGATCTGCTTGGGGGGCACAGCGTTGAGGAGAACCAAGTGAGCATGTGCCTCGGTGGCGTTCTTGAGAGAAACAAGACCAGCAGATTGGGTGGAAGACGATGAGGGGAAGACAACACCGGGGGAGTCGAGAAGAGTGAGCTTGCTGTCGATCTTGACCGAGCGAATACTTGTGGTGACACCAGCCTCGGCACCAGCAGGGCAAGCCTTGGAGGAGCTGCCACCCTTACCGCTCATCCTTGAAAGAAGAGCGTTGATAACAGAGCTCTTGCCGACGTTGGGATAACCGATGACACCAACAGAGACGGCGCGCTTGAGTTGTCGGCTGGCGGCAAAGCTCTTGAGGGCCTTGAAGAGGGTGGCGGAGGTGCTCTGGACGGTCAGATCGCGGTGGTTGAAGGTGTGAGCGTTGGGAGCAGCGCCAGAGGCTCGGAGAGGCAGAGTAGGGAAGTATCGTCGCAGGTAGATAAGCCAGTCTCGTAGAACCTTGGGGGGGATGAGATCGACCTTGTTGATGACCAGGATCAGTCGCTTGCCGCCAGCTGCGGCAGCCATGATCTGGCGCTCAACCTCGCGAGAGCGGGTGCCCTCGGGATCGCGAGCGTCAAGGACATAAAGAACAACATCGGCCTGCTCAACGACTTGCTTGAAGACTCTGTCGTAGGTCTTTCTCGACGAGGCCTGGCCAATGGACATCTCAGGGCCACGGTCGTTGTCGGAGTCGTCGCTATCGTCGTCCTCGTCCATGTCATCGTCGTCAGCGAGTTGTCGATCATAGGTAGCGGCAGCAGCGCGGGCGCTCGCGATGAGCGCAGCCATGGGGTTTGACTCGTCGATATCCTCGTCCATGCCGTCCTCGTCCATCTCGTCGCCAACGTCGACCTGGACGTCGGTGGTGGCCGCCTCGTCCTTGGAGCCCGTCTTTGCAGCCTTGGCCAGCTCCTTTCTTCTTTGCGCCTCCTCGGCCTTCTTTAGACGGTTCTCTTCAATCTCCTGGAGCAGCTTCTCTTTGTAGGGGAACAGGTTGGGGATGCCGGGGTCCTTCTTTAACTTTGATCGCCATTCTGGGTTCTTCTTTGCCAACTTGCGCTCCTTCTTTTGCTTTGCTGCCGAAGCCTTTTCGATCTTGTGGCGAAGACGAACGGGAGTTCGCTTAGACTTGGGCTCTGGACAATCAAGTCAGTATTGGAGGCAGTAGATTTTGGTGGGCTTTGAATTCGACCTACTCTTGGGTTTGGTGATTGAGCCGGCCATTGTGAGTGAAATCTTTGTTTGACTTGATTTTACTGTGATCGGCTTGTCTTGTTCTCGTCTTCGCTGGTGTAGTCTCGGCCAAAAGTTTGAAAAATTAAGTGGGATATTCAGATTCTGCCGCTTTTATTTTCCAGACCGCTTTTCTTCCCCCACTTCGGAGGGTACGTACCTAGGTACTTATCTTTGGGAAACCTGAGATTGATGAGTTCCATTGAGATACTTACTACCTTGGCTTGCTTACCTAGGTAGGTAGGTATTTACAGATAATGATGGAATAACTATATCATAAAACCACAAGTCAAAGGTTTCAAGCCAATCACAATTTCCTGCTGTTGGATGTTTTGTCCAGTCTGACTGAGGCTCTTCAAGTTCCCACATCCACTAATAAATGTCAGAGTTGGGAATATCGTAACTTAGTACCTAGTGATTGTAACATGGCCCAAGAGGCTTAATTGATACGAGGACTTTCAGTATCACTCTTGTCTGAACTCATCTGCCCGTTGTTGATATGGTCACTTTTAGCGGTTCCTTACTTGACTTGGGTCGTTGTGAATAAGTCGGTGGAAACTAGGTATGCCTACGCCAGACCCGAAACCCGATAACATCCTATCAAGGTAGACCCGAAAACCACCACAACAGAGTACATATCAACATTATGACTACCACTTGTTCCCGAAATGCGAAAGAGCGTGTATCGTTGTAAGCTTATTCGACCAACTGAAATCGATTCCAAAACAAAATATATAATTCAGCGCCTTTCCTCTTGGATGTCAGCACACACTTACACTAAAAAGCCAAGTCAACAAACACCACAAGCACCTGAGTTAGTAGGTATAGTAGCCATCCAATGTCTTCAGAACTCATCCAGCAAATCCAGGCGGAACTCGAGGCCGCCACGACTCGATACATTGCTCGTAACCCTCGATCCAAGGCTCTCCACGATGAGGCTCTCAAATCAATGCCTGGCGGAAACACGAGGACTGTTCTGCACGCTAGTCCATTCCCCGTTGTGATCAAGTCGGGCAAAGGCCATCAAATTACTTCTGAGGATGGACATGCGTAAGTCTTGTAGGCTATCGCAACCAACCTACAGTTCTTCTTACAGATCACACAGTTATACAGATTTCACCGGCGAGTTCACAGCTGCTCTCTATGGGCATTCCAACCCCGTCATTATCTCGGCTATTCGAGATGTACTTGACAATGTAGGCATGAATCTTGGTGGCAATACAGCTCAGGAGCAGATATTCGCTCGCGAGGTCTGCAGCCGCTTCGATCTGCAACACGTACGCTTCTGCAACTCTGGTACTGAAGCCAACATCCACGCTCTAGCAGCTGCCAGGGCTTTCACCAAGAAAAGAAGAGTCGTCACTTTCAGTGGGGGCTATCATGGTGCTGTGATAGGATTCAAAGGAGGAAACCCAGAGGCCAACAATGTCGACCTGGATGATTGGGTCGTGGCCAGGTACAACGATCTTGACAGCGCTCGTGCTGCTATCGAGAGTGAGGGTGTTGCTGCTGTGTTGGTGGAAGGGATGCAAGGCTCTGGAGGTGGCATTCCCGGACACCCTGAATTTCTTCAGGGCATACAAGAGATTGCTAGAAATGTAAGTCTGCGTGCTCTGTCAGTTCCATCTTGTATACTCATAGGTTCAGGTTGGCGTCTTATTCATCATCGACGAGGTCATGACCTCCCGTCTCTCAGGAGGGGGTATCTCCGAGATGAGGGGACTCAAACCAGACCTCAAGACGTTTGGAAAGTATCTTGGTGGAGGCCTGGCCTTTGGTGCTTTCGGCGGCAGAGCAGACATCATGGCTGCTTTTGATCCACGACTCCCCACTGCTCTCTCGCATTCAGGCACTTTTAACAACAACACTCTGGTGACACACGCTGGCTACGCCGGCCTAACAAAGGTCTACACGCCTGAGGTTGCAGCCCAATTCACAAGATCTGGAGATGAGCTCAGGGACCGACTCAATGCTGTAACAAAGGGCACAAGAGTGCTCTTTACTGGTATCGGCACTATTATGGGGATCCATTTTCCTAAGGACGGTTCTCGTGTGATCGAAAGATCTGGTGAAGTCGAAGAACTCGACTCCTTGAGAGATCTCTTTTGGCTTGATATGATGGAGGAGGGGTTCTGGATCGTTCGAAGAGGATTCATGGCTTTGGTGCTCGACACTCCCATGGACGAGTTTGATAGATTTGTCAGTTGTGTTGAGGCATGGGTTTCTAAGCGTGCGGAAATGGTTAAAATCTAAGTACAAGTCGTATTATGATACCTTTATTAGACTTTTATATCGAAAACAATATCTCCGTCTATTTGTCTTATGATATATATATATATATAACTATGGCCAATATAGGTTGTTCAAGTGCATTTTCAGCGTCTGATTGGTTCGACACCCTTAGGGACCTTGTCTTGACTTGGTCTCCACTTAATTCTTTGGGTAAGGTAAGCTAGCCTGGCTAGGTAATAAGGTATGTTCACAAATGTACGGATAAAGGTCCCTAACTTATTCCGTAGTTCCCAGTACAACTCCATACTTCCAAACTTCAATCGCGCTTTTCTTACCTTCTCACCCTCGCGCCAACCAACCGTTCAATTCCCTCATCACATCACAAAATCTCCGACGATGGACTTCCAAAACCGCGCCGGCTCGAAGTTCGGCGGTGGAGGCGTCGCTTCTCAGTCCGCCACCAACGCCGACCGTCGCGAACGTCTTCGCAAGCTCGCTCTCGAGACCATCGACCTCGACAAGGACCCCTACTTCTTCAAGAATCACGTCGGCTCGTTCGAGTGCCGCCTTTGTCTCACGGTTCATCAGAATGATGGCTCCTACCTGGCCCATACCCAGGGCAAGAAACATCAGACCAACCTCGCCCGTCGCGCTGCTCGTGAGCAAAAAGAAGGTCGTCAAGGCGCCGTTGACCCAGCTACTGGTCTCCCCATTGGAGTCACCGGCGCAGGCTTCGCGCAGCGTCGCAACGTCGTAAAGATCGGGCGCCCGGGATACAAGATCACCAAGATCCGCGACCCCGTCTCCCGTCAGCAGGGTCTGCTCTTCCAGCTCCAATATCCCGATGCGACCCCCGAAACATCTCCCAAGTGGCAGGTCATGAACGCCTTCACTCAGCACGTTGAGGAGCCCGATAAGAACTTCCAATACCTACTCGTCGCCGCCGAACCTTACGAGACGGTTGGCTTCAAAATCCCTGCCCGTGAGCTTGACAAGCGCGAGGACAAGCAGTTTGCCTTTTGGGACCCGGATGCCAAGGAGTATTGGATTCAGGTCATGTTCATGACTGAGCGCGAGGAACGTTTCAACGCGGCTCCTGGTTTGACGGCAAGGAGGTAATGGCCCATTTACTGGCCCTCTGATGGTCATGGTTATTTGCATCTTGGGAGTAAAGAAAAGGATATCCGGGTCATGGGACGGCGTCACGGGGGATTGTTTATTTATTTATGCGCAATAATTCTATCTGGAGCATCCAAGGCTCGAAATAAATAGGGCACCGGTAGAGCCTTGTTACTGTATACGGGTTGCCCAATTTCATGCTTAACTGGGCCCTCAATCTCATGAGATCACGGCACAGCAGTTATATTAGACTTCAAGATAGTTAATGATAGACTGTAGTTCAAATGGCATGTCTCAAACAACCCACTTCTGATACATGCACTGTCATGTTACATCCTTTACATTCTTTTGCTTCAGTATGTTATTATTGACTGGTACAGCAGTTCTGAAAACCTCGTGTTTTCTTACATGTCATGTATAATGCGATGCAAATTGCAGACAGCAAACGTCCTGACCGACTTGTATGTCCCCCCATCTGAACCAGACCTGCTACCATAGTATCATCAAAAACATGCATCGAAACAGCCAAAAGGCTCAACAAACGGGCAAGCCTCGCACAGTATTCGCTTCGTCTATCATGTCATGAATAACTGCTGAAGAACTCGTTGTATTCATCCGGGTTGCGGCCCCGTTCTCCATCGACAGCGCCCGTTCACAGAACTAGGTTCGCTTCCTAGAGAGACCACCATGCCGCAAGCCATGCCACCTCGACCCATTTATCGGAAGTTGTTATCAAATCGCTTGAATGTATAGCCGATGAATGGCAAGCTCATTTCTGGAGACTCCTCCACCTTGTGGCCTTGCTGGATAGCCTGCGCCTTAAGGACGGTGGCGTTATCGGTCTGATCAATTTCATCAGTAGGGAAATAAGTCGTGTCGATGTTGGAGGTCAAGCGAGGCTCGAAGGGTGCGCGAATACGGCGAAGACTATCAAACTCAACACCGCGGAAGAAAGCATGACCCTTGATTTCGTGGGCACCACCACGACCGAGACGATTCTCCGTGTTACAGACCATGCTACTTTCTGTTAGCAACCAGCGTTCTCCCTGACTCTCGAGATGATTGCTTACCTTCGGATAAGATGCTCCGCATCGGTACCCAGTGTGATATCATCGGGAAAGTACAGAGTTTGTCTCCAGTTGACAATCTTGCGGTACGTGTCATGGCTGTCTTCAGCGCAGAAAGGAGGCCAGCCGACCAGACATTCGAACATGATCGTGCCGAGTGACCACCAATCACAGTCGAATGTGTAGCCGTGACCAGTGAAAATCTCAGGAGCAATGTAGTCAGGAGTTCCGACGGTCGAGTACGCCATAAGTCTTCGAGATCGTCTCCAGTCGTTGATCTGGGATCGATTGCTGACTGTCAGGTTGATTTGGTCAAGCGCAACCGAGTTACGGTCGCGAGGCCTGTTCGATCGACCTTGCAACAGCTGCTGATAATAGTTATTATCATGAAGCCTGTGGAAGCCCGTCGACAGGCCAAAATCTGTGAGTTTAACATGTCCTCCACGATCTAGGAGAATGTTGTCAGGCTTGATATCACTATTGATGGTCAGATAATGCTCGCGGGACAACAGGCATGAGGAAGCGTGATACATACCGGTGGATGAAGCCCAACTTGTGGACAGCTTCAATAGCGAGAACAATCTCCGCAATATAAAAGCGAGTGATATCCTCCGAGAAAATTTCATACTTGATAAGCATTGTCATTAGATCTCCACCAGGCAAGAACTCCATTAGCATGTAGAGGAAGTATGAGTCCTGGAAGGTAGTGTAGAGCTTGACGACCCATGGACTGTCGGACTCTGCGAGAATGTCTCGCTCTGATCGAACGTGGGCAAGCTGGTCCTTCTTAAACATTTCTGTCTTTATCAGAGACTTCATCGCATAGACCTTGCCATCACCCTTCTTCTGCACGAGCTTGACCTCTCCAAAGGCACCCTTTCCGATAATCTTTACAGTAGTATAGTTTTCGGGCTTGTCCTTGGTACGAAGGAAACGCAGATACTGGCCTTCTTTTCTGCCGGCAGTGGACCAGAGCTGCTCACGTCTAGCGGCGCCCTGTGAGGGGTCCTGGAGCTTCTGCTCCAATTCACTTTGTCTGTATATTGATCATGAATTAGTTGCACAACTCTCATGGACAGCAGCGAGACCGAGGCACGTGGGCACATACCTTTGGTTGCGCTCGCGGGCACGCTTGACACTATCCTTAAAAAAGTCGGCGGCGAGCTGGGAACACTTCTTTTGGTTGCTATTGGCATTTGTACCATATCGATCAGGGTTTCGCTCGGGTGCACGTTGGAATTCTTCTGCGGGGGCAGAGGCCTGTGTAGGCATAGGAGGGGCGTTCATGTAGCTGTTGTAGCCAGGCTGCTGTCCTGTACTACCAGCGGTCCTGGGACGCTGACCTGGAGAGGGACCTCTAGCATAACCTTGCCCTCGAGCAGCACCTCCGAGGTTCTGATGAGAAAACTGGTGAGCGAGGCCTGTATTGGGGTCGTTGGTGCCCGGGGTATTGGATCGTGGTTGATACCCAGCACCCTGAGCATAGTCATTGGACTGCTGCTGTTGCTGGCCGCCATACTGGGCATATTGGTTCTGATTAAAGTAGCCCTGGGGCGCATAGCCACCAGCATATTGCTGCTGCTGCTGTTGGCCTTGGGGTTGCAATCCACCAGGCTGTTGACCTGAAGCTGAAGGGAAGACGGGCTGTGGGAAGGTCGAAGGCGTAGTGGGATATGCTGCCCTGTCCGAGGCGGTCAAACGGTCGTTGCCGTTGCCAAAGTTGAGATAGAGGCGATTGTTGTTGTTGTTGGGGTCCATCTTGTCTGATTGCGGCGTCTCGATCGCCTCGTTTCGCCCTGTATCGTATCGACAAGTTGGAGAACAACTCTTGAAGAGATGAAAAGAATAAGGACTGAGGTGGGAGTCGAGATGGCGGACAAGTTTCAGGGGAGGGTCATGTCCAGGGGCTGTGGAGGGGAGAGCGAGGGGCGGCGCGGGACTAGAGCTACCTTTCCGCAGGAAGGTCAGTTACAGTAGGTAGGTTAGTGGTTAGTAGTTAGTACCTTACCTTACCTACTCAGGTAGGGACTGCCAACTGCCCAGAGAGTGCCTGGGTAGGGGAGTACAATATGGGTAAAGTAGCACCAGAGCCACCTCTGGCGGAGCACCAAGAGACTGGTGCACGGTCGGTGAAGGTCTCAGATTGAGGGAGAGACGAGAAGAAATCAAAAAGGATGATTTTGAGAGAAAGAGTTGAAGCAGGAGGGGAAAGCGGATTCCGTATATAAAGCCCAGGAGGTAGGTAGGTACTTGAGGATTTTCATTTAACTAAAAAAGCAGTCTCCCTCCACTAAGAATAAATATGACAGGTGCTGCCACTGCGTCACTGTCGCTATCACTGTCACTTTCATCACCACCTGCACTGCGCGACCTTTACTTGTGCTCCCCGAGCCGAAACGTGCAGGGATGGGTCGTCATTCCCTGGATGTTTTGGCTTACCTAGACTAGGTACCTAGGTTCAGGCAAGGCCTAAGGAATGGTCAAAGTTGGCGGTTAGCGGTTGGCAGACGACGGGCCGTGAAGTGGCATACGTAGGTTGGTTCCATGTGAAGATATCCGAGGGGTCCAGTCTGAGGGGTCCAGCAACTCGACAGAATTGGAAGCGGCGGGCGACCTGAGCCAGTACATATTAGCTTTGAAATTAGCGGTGTTTAGTGGCAATCATCTCAATGGCGGGTGCTGTGGCTGCTATAACTACCTAATCTCAGTCTATGTACCCAACTTGGGTGCACGAGAGTAGAAATCGATCACGGGTATCCATATCGATGAGTTGAATCTTCAGGTATTATTTAGCAAGAATTCATTTTGCGAACAAGAAATTGCTGGAAGCGGAATTGCACGCCAATCAATACCTCTTCCTATAAAGGATGTGATTGCCTTGAATATCTAGCAAGATATTCACGTTAAGAGACTAATATTTTTCCTCTTCATGATAACATTTACACCCATCGCATCCAACTAATGTAGCATCTCCTGTACTCCCTATCTCCTCTTGAACGAATTTTCAATACCAAGAAGCGGTGTTGGTGGTGACTTATAATCGCGATCTGGCTATCATACTCGGTAGCATGGCACCTTTTTTTTTTCTTTTTCCAGGCCACATCACTAAACTAAGGTATCCCAAGCCCAGGCTATCCTTACCAATAGACCACTCAGGGGCCTGAACCCCTGTTATTGTGTTCCCCTACGGAGTAGATGTTGCTGTTTGTGGTACTACGTATTCCTGAGCTTCAGGTGAACCTGTCACCCATGTGTAGCAGGGCGCAGGGACCTCTCAGCCTCTTGAGTATCCCGTATCCTCAATTATTTTTCTACGGATGGCAAATATGGGCATCATCAGAGGAATTGTCATTGTAGGAGATTGGGGCTTACTCTGTTGTCCACCATCTATTTCGCGTAGTTCTCAATTTATACCAACATTGGATGCTAGACATGGACCTCGAGTGCTCTGTACCTAGTATTGCCAGATGTCAGATGCCCACGTTGACTCCCGTCGACTTTTATTGTAACTACAATATTCGCTTCTATTTACCACATGGCACTTCAACGGTGATCATCACACAAGAATCAGAATGGCATCGCAGTGATACCTGTGTAGCCCGAGTTAGTCAATTCAGTTTGAGGAAAGCAGCAATTCTTTACCCAATTTTCATCTGTTACATACTACACAGTTCTCCTGAAATCAGAACATCGACAAGAAACACTCCATCCTCTGACATTATTCCCCTACCGCTTCTAGAAGCTTTTGTGGAAGTTTGGCGCGACTTGTCAAGACTTTGACTCTCAACGCACTACAGGGAAATGAATGTTCACAACATATCGCATACGTCCGTAACTGGGCCCGTCAAAGAAAGCCAGAATTAGTCACGTTTTAAATCCTGATATTTCACTCCGTTAATACAAGACCGAAGATGCCTCTATTCAACTAATGATGACCGGAGCTAAAGTATTTCCTTCCCGACTGCCCGGGCCTTATCGGAGCCGTTTATCGCTTATCTTGATTTTTTTCCTTCGGCGGACCAACATGTCAAGACGGGGTCGATACCAACACCCTCGCTATCCTGTGGCTTAAACAGCTCGAATACAACGGCGATTAACCCTTCGAGCCTGCGGGTCACACAATAAACACCGGCATAGCCATTCGGTTCGCACAATGGCCGAACCCAATCCTTCAGCGCAGCAGCCCGCTGCCGGCACCGGCGCAACGTACAAGGCGCCCACACCGAAGCCGAAACAGAACCCAGCTCTGCGAATGATGGGTCTGCCAAATCTCCCTCGAAAACTTCCCTCACGCAATTGGCTTATATTTTGGGCTATCACTGGTTCCATTTCAGCTGCTATCATATACGACAAGCGAGAGAAGAAGAGGGCTACTGCCAAGTGGAAGCACGCTGTTGCCCCTCTCGCAAAGGACATAATCCCCTCAGCAAGCCAACTGCCTCGCAAACTGACCATTTACCTCGAGGCGCCTCCTGGCGATGGTCTACGGATTGCACAGGACCATTTCATTGAGTATGCCAAGCCCGTCTTGGCTGCCTCTGGGCTTGACTGGGAGTTCGTTCAGGGAAGACAACAAGGTGATGTGAGAGCTGCCGTAGCGGAGAAGATCCGTAGAGAGAGAAGGAAGCACGAAAGGCCAGATGAAGAGGATCTACAAACAGATGAGGCTATAACTGAGTCGTTGAGGAAGAAGAACCAGGTTCCTGAGTATGAGGGTGTCAAAGGCGATATCATCTTCGGCCGACATACATGGAAGGAATATATCAGGGGACTACACGAGGGTTGGCTTGGTCCTCTTGACCCGCCTGTAAAGCCTGAGCCTATAACAAAACCCGTCGAGGCGGATTCTGAGACTCCCAAGGCCGAAGGTGAGCAACCCGAAGAGAAGAAGGCGGGCAAGGAGGAGGAGGAAAAGAAGCCTGAGCGACCACCTCAACCACTGCCATACAACACCACCGCCGGTTATTCCATCGCTAATCTCCCCCCTCAAATTCCCGCCGAGTTTTCTCCTGCAAACCCCATCCCTCTTCCCCACCGCCTGGGCTTCCGTCACACTCTAGTCCGCCTGAATCGCTTCTTCAACCGCCGCAAACTAGCCGACGAGATCGGCCGCGAGGTTGCTGCTGTATGCTTCGCCAACTCTTCTCGTGAGTGGCGAGAGGCCGATGGCCAGTATGAGCAGGAGCTCGTGCTAAAGCATGAGGAGAACGACTGGGTCAAGTCGGTTTGGAAGCCCGAGGAACCCCCCAAGCAAGATGATGACAACACCGCCGCTGCACCTACTGTGCCTCCCAAGGAGAAAATTTGGCCTGCGCCTATGGTCGTTGACCCTAGATTGGCGCAGCGCATGCGGCGCTTTGAGATTGCCCCCGAAGATGAAGCCCGCGCTGCACAGATCAAGGTCCCCGAGGCCGAGATCGAGGGATGGATAAAAGGAAGCTTCCGCAGCTTGTGGAACTATACTGTCGAATCAGTGACTGCCAAACCCATGAGACCCAATGTTGGTAATGTGGACAGCGATGAGTAGAACGGAGTGTTGTCCTTTGATATAAAAAGGGCGGCGCGGTGTGACGGGGCGCCACCGCTATGTATGTTCATGTATTACTACAACCCCGAGAGTGCATCTCGTGGTTAGGATTTCAACTTTGTATATTACACCAGTCGAGGGCCGGTGCAAATGTAACATTAATGATAGAATGAGGTACGGCATCGAGCGTGGTCATGGTCTATTATGCTATACAATTCAAGGGCATTTGATTCCCCTTTATCGTGTAATCTCAAACCTGTTGTACTTCGCTCATACCTTCAATCGTCATCATCTGAATTGCTCCCATAGCCCACCAATGCTAGCCCCTTCTTCTCTGATGGCTGAGCAGCTGGCTGACTTGTCGTCCTGGACTTCTCATCTAACGGATCATGACTCGCGCCTTCGACTGACTTTGTATCTTGCTTCCCAATTTCCTTCTCCTCTGCTGCGCTGACTTTTCGTCTCAGCCCCTTGACATCTTTCTCTTTCGTGCGCTTCCTCTTACGGCCAATCTCCCATGACTCGCCTTCTTCTTTGACACCAGCATGTTCGCCCTGGCCAGCATCGCCCTTTTGTCGCTCTCGGAATGCCTTTAGACCTTCTTCCGTCTCCCGTCTCACGCGTTCCTCTTCTGCACGCTTGTTGGCGCGTATCTCATCCAAGAACTCTATCTCGTCATCATCCAATGCACGAAACTGGTTACGGAGTTTGGTCTGCTCTTCAAATTCGGCCTGTTTTGCCGCTGTGGTGTTCAGTTAAAGAGGTGAAATGACCTTAACAAGGGCCTTCCTCACCTTTGTTTGCCTGGAGGACGTCATATAAGGTCTTCTCGCCTTCTCCTGTAGCAGCCTTGATGCGCTGTTCCTCACGCTTCTTCCTTTCGGCTTCCAACTGTTGCTCAACCGCTTCCCATTCTTTGGACTTGGCCGAATTGTGAAGCGGCTGTTGAGGTGTTGATTCTGCACCACTCGCGTCTTTCGAGATCTCTCCAGATGGGCCGATCTTGCCGGCCGATACGAAGCGGCTAGACATTATCTATCTGCCTGAAATTGGAGGTTGCGTCTTGAACGGCCCCGTCTGGTGAGGACAAGGGAAGCAATTATAAAACCATTATCACGTTCTGTAGGTATGTGAAAGCTGCGGCTCAGGTTGAGGATGCCTTAATGAGTGCTCCAGCTATCCGATAATCTGCCGGTCAACGACGCAACCAGTGAGTCCACTTCGAAGGCCATCACAGACAGACAGTTTGTGCACAAATCGGGTCAGAAGCTGTCAATAGTAGCGAGCAGTAATGTGATAATATTTTGTGTTTTCGATATGCAAGGTATATTTTGCACGTGAGTCAAATCTAAGTAGCAATCACGAGTCATCACCTCGCGTCATCACCTCGCTCCATAAACGAGCAGTGTGCTGAGAATGTCATTCTTCCACCGGCATCTCGTGTATCTTCCAACAACTGCACCAGATTCATTTAAATAGGCTGAGCCATTCGAATCATTAGCAAACAATTTTGCTTTCGACACCTTTTATTTGCGCACATTGTACACAAAAGCTACTACCTATAGACAGCTCTGGATGGCTGGAAAAAATACATTCGGTTTGTTGAATGGCAACACAAAGGTTCCAAGCAGTTGATTCTTGCAGGCTGCGTTGGATCGTGCCCCTTGTATGATGCTCAAATATTCCGTAAGAATCATACCAAGTCGTGAGAAAAGATGCAATAGCAATAAAAAAACAAAGTCGGCAACATAATGAATCCATTAAGCCGACGTGACGAAAAGCAGATGCCAACACCCCGTTGGTAACATCTCATTGTAATGTCCGACACCGTAACCTGCGAAAGACAAGAGTCAAGAGTACAATACTCGTTTTCCTTGGCGTCAAATCTGACACCACTCCAGACTGGAGCCGTGACGATGACCAACTCCAGGGAAGTACAAACAATATGATATCAAACCCTATGATCAAAGCGATCAAATCCAATTCCTTTGTTTTCCCCGCTGAACGCAATGCATAACCCCGTCGTGTGAAACCGTTTCCTGTGGTCAAAATTCGTATCTGCCACTTGCAATAATAACAAAGAAAAGAAAAGAAAAACTGAAGAAAAAAAAAGTGAAATATGTACCATTCTCAAGATTACTGTCGCATAGCTCGGTCCATCCGACCTATGGTACTCGTGTCGAATCGACTTTCATATCGATCTGCGTCACGACGAGATCATCAAGGAGAAAAGATGGTCAGGACATATTGTGACCAGATTCGCACAATCCTGCGTTTCAACAGAATCTAGTGTCGAGTGAGTGGCAGGGATCAAGTTCTGCTGAGTCGCCATCTATAACAAAGATGCCGCGCTTGGGCATTATGCCAATGTCTGGTCATTGTCCGAACCTCCAGTGAAGCGGCGGTATACTCCATTTGGAGTACCACAAGGGCGGAAATGTTCAACAGAGGCAAGTCGTGCGCGCAGAAACCTTTGGAAACCGAAGAAACCGCAAGTCTATCAAGCTGGAACCGTGTAGTGTAAAACGAAAGAGCCGAACGCCGATTATGACCATTACAGAACATGTAACCAATAAAACAAAAAAGGAAATGCCACATTTTTCGGACTTGGGGTGACGTTGGCGCGTCACGATGACTCGCGAGGAGGATGGATCAGGCTTTTCAGTTCCTGTCATCAAGTCGTGGCTGTAAAGTAAAATCCTGAGAATGATCCGCCGAAAGGTCATGTTATGAACAATTTTGTCGTGCCTGGGGTATCTGAATGCGAATTTATCGTTCTCGGGATGCGTGTAATAAAAAGGAAATCGTGGCCGTAAAAAATGAAAACCCTGTAAAACTTTTTTCTTCTTTCCAAGACCGAACCGCGCTCGAGTAGAGCAATTATGTGAAACTTTTGAAAAATGTTTAGCCCATGACGGGCTGACTGTAGCCGTGAGGCACGAAGTATGGAGCCTGCTGCTTCATAGGATCCACACAAGCAGCACAGCTGCACTCGGCGAGACCATGTTCCCACATGTTTTGAGAGTAAGAGTAGTGGCCGCCGTAGGAGTTGTGGCGCGAGTTGGGGTAGAAAGTGGTCTGAACAGGAGGCTGAGGGTATCGAGTAGCATACTGAGTAGCAGCCTGTGAGAACCACTCGTTATAGCGCTCGTTGCTCGACGTAGCTGACATGGCATAGTCTGGAGTACCATATCCAGAATCGGGGGGCGTGAGGGGGGCACCCCAAGAACTTTGACCCCAGCCAGATTCGCGTGGGCGATAGCTTTGTTGTTGTGCCTTCATAGCCTGGTAACGCTCGTACTCGGCAACCTGTTCCTGAAGGTAACGCGAGTGAGGTGACTGGCGCTGACCAGAATATCTGGCGATGTCTGTGTCGATTGCGGGGACAATAGATGCAAGCCTCTCGCGGCTGGCCTGGGCGACCTGTCGCTTCTTGATCTCTTGCCATTCACGCCAGTTCTCAAGCCAGGCCTGGTAGTCCTTGCTCATATCGAGATTGACATACAGTCGCCAGCCCATAGATTCGACCCATTCGAACTCAAGCGAGTTAAGCTCTGACACTGCAATGCCACTTACCTCAGACCAGGAGCGATTCTGGAAGGTATTGTCATCGAGAAACTTGCTTCCCAGAAGCAGGGAAACGGTCAGGTAGCGCCAGACCTGTCCCTCAGAGGCCTTGTAAGGACCCTGTCCCTTCAAGGTGTTGATTCGCTTGGCGAGATAGTTCATTCCAAGGAGGATCGTGGTGCTGGGCAGTCGTGTGGAAGTGAGAATCTGAGACACGAACTTGCGGAAGGGCGAAGTCACTGCAGCCTCGGGTGTGACAACGCGAGTGGCCATCTCAGCAACGTACTCGGACATCATGTCGACCTCGTAATCGAGGACGGCACACACGCCTCCGGGCATGATGAAAGGATTGGGGTGAGTCCGACGAAGATCGGAACGCGACCTTTGTCGGAATTCTAAACTTTTTGAGACCGTGAAGCGAAACTGCGGGTTTATACCACAGTTAAGACGGTCCTGTGAGCTGAGTGTGAAGGCGAGCGTGCGTCAAGGCTTAGTCGAGGATGATCGACGGGAAATCAGTAGGCTGCTCGGGCCATTTACTGATATGCTTTTCTTCGCGTTAGGGCGACAAGCAAGGATAAAACGTATACAGAGACGGGTCGAGTTGACTTGTGGTGACGGTCAACTGAAGGTGGACCGAAATAGAATTGTTTTTGGCGTGAACGAGAATAAATCAATGTCGATGGTATATAGTAAACCTCGTAACTCTTGAGATCCAACCAATCTGTAGAGCTGGCTGTTAGTCCTTCATTCTTGCGGGATCGGCAGTGTATCGGGAACAAGAAAAAAACTGGTCGGGTCGTCTTCGTAGTCGTGGATGTAGGTGCAGAGTGCAAGTAATCGAATCAGATTGAGCGATGGAATTTGGCACAGCGCGCCGATCGGTTGAAAAGCAAACGAGGAAAGGCGATTCAAAATCATGTTCCATATCGGCAGCATAACTCAAAGTTTGTTCCGTCGAACAGTCGAGGGCCAGTGTTTTGTGAACAGAGCAAAGGTAAAAACAAGTTGCACTCACCAGAATGAAAAAAGGACGGTCGTACGAGAGTAAGGAAACGTATAGCTGAAGGAGGAGGAAGCCCTGGGACCGCAGATCCGAAAGTGACTGGTGAGAATTGAGACTCGAGGTCGAGACTTGGAACCGGCAGGTCGGATATATGCAGCTTGGTCTACAGTGGCAGCGAGCTGCAGAGGAGACACGGACAGAGCAAGGAGGCACTCGCGAGAGAAAAGGACCAGAACCCTAACGTCGACAAACCAAATGAAGGCCTGCTGACTGGTGATTGTCAAGGAATTGGGAGGATTCGGTTTCTATCGTGGAGAGAGGAAGAGGATGAGGGTAGAGGAAGGGAAAAGGAAAAGGATGAAGAGGGAGGTGGAAGAGGATGAAAGAAGAGAAGAGCCAGGAGAAAGATGAACGAACAGCCCAGACGGATTGGATGGCAAGATGGGGAGATGGGGGACGGGGATGGATGGGGATGATGCACTGCGGCAGGGCCAATCCAGCCAGGGCCCAGTCCTTTCCAGCGACTGAAGTGCAGGCAGTTTTGGTGCTTGAGGTGCTGTGCAGGCAGTGTGCAGTTAGACTAGTGTGGAGGTGGGCGTGGCGGGTCAGGTCAGGTCGGGTGTTCGTTCCTCCACTGTTGCGTTGCGTTGCGTTGCAGTGTGAAGTGAGCCAGAGTGAATTCTGAGTGCGAGTGTATGTATGTATGTGGTGACTTGTGACTTGTGACTTGTACTGGCAAATACAAGCATCAGTACAAGCATCAGAGTACGAGTACGCCGCTTTTCTCCAGCCAAGACACAGGAACCGTCGTAGCAGTAACGGCTTCGGTACGTAGCCAAGACAAGCGTCTACGTACAGCCAGCGTAGCGTAGTAGTGCCCGACAGTTGCTGGGTCCCCGGTCAGTTCACTCCCAGCCAGAGTTTTTTTTTTCCCTCTCGAGCGAAGGAGTCAAGCCAACAGGAGTGAAATGGGTGGATTCGAAATGGGCAAATGGGTGGTGGATGGGGATGGAGCCCTCACTTCTCGTTTTCTAGTGCCTGCACCCCCTAGCAGGCCTAAGCCTGCAAGCCCCAGGCAATGCACCTCACGACCTACGCACGGAGCACAAGCGACGGCGGAGGGCGTGGAGCAGCAGAACAAACAGCGAGTCGCGTTGTCGTTGACGAGTGAGCACTTGTCGAGACGAATCGAATCCTGGTGGAAGACTGTAAACCCTAGCAAGGGTGGAGTTCGGTTCAAAGTGGATCACGCCTCTGACTTGTATGTAGGTAAGGTAGGTATCTATAAGCGGCGGAATCCAGCCAAAGGATACATGTCTCTCTGGCAAATGACGGTTGGAATTCCAAGGGCCCCAGTCAAAGGGACAGAAAGTGGCGCTCTGCTTAGGCTGGCTTGGAGACGGGACAAGGACAAGGACGGGATGCGTGAGAAGCCCAGCAGAACCATGAGTGGGAACATCATTCAACAAACTGACCAAGCAGAGCACTTGCTGCTAATTATGTAGGCTGAGGTCGTCACCACCACAATCAACGTGGTCGTGGGTCAAGCTGCTTTACCTGGAGTACCAGTACTGCACCGTACCTGGTTGTTTCTCCATGGTGCGTGTACCTCGCCTCATGCCTCGCACGCAGTATCTTACCCGGCAGCGAGTGATTCTTTTGATATCAGTCATCCAGAAATTGTGAACAAATTTCTAAAGGAGTCATCATATGCGTCAGCATCCACGCATCGACAATGTAACCCACTGGTACATACTTAAAGTACCGTGGCAAAAATATGTCCTAATCCAAGCTCTTCCATCAGGCAGGAAGATCATGTATCCGCACATATCCCGTAGTATTGAAGATTAACCAGGAAACTCGGAGTCTTCGGTGCAAAAAGGGTTCACATCCATCTAGATTTATGGCCTACCAGGTACAGACAGTACCGTATCCACCTGGAAGTCAGTCATCCATCTCAGTGGTTCCACGGTCTCTTGGACCTAGCGTCGCTTCGGACAGGAGATCCACAGAGACTTGCCAGCCAATGTTAGCTCAGTGGCTGATCCAGGGTATCATCATTCATCAATTGAAGCGGCTCGATGGAGAGAACGAGAGGGCAGTCTTTACGATCTGGTTATCCTGATGAGGACGGGATGCTCGCTACGATGACGAGAGTGCTGCAGTTTCTCCCAATCGTGATGCGCTTCGGTACAGGACCGGTCAGGCCAGGTACACTTCATACATATCCCGCAAAGTCATGGGGACTCACGCACTGCCTTACCAGTATTTGCTTTCCGTTCACCCATCCCTGGCAGGCTGGTTTGGCGTCGACTCCGAGGCGGCAGTGGACGCTATTTCTGGCATTTGCGACTCATAGTATTAACCCCTCACCTGATTCGAGCCATCGGGGGCCATTCCTCGGAGACAGGCGAGGTCCTCCACTATTGCTGTGACGATTTGACGATGTACATATGTATCGACCAAGCGTACATAATAATCATCAACGAAGGTGAAATACTGGGCTGCAGTACCGATAAATGACTGATGGATGAATTCAGGCATATTTTAGTATCGCACTGGAGTCTCCCATGCTCTACAATACACATTGAAGTTACACACTTTAACTGGTTCCAGGGCTCAATCCTAACCTCCTGAATACCTACCTACATGCTTGTACATTATTCGGGCTTACTCAGGTACCTAGCTGCCTACGTCCCTACCTGTACCTTGGTCTATCGGAAGCTCAAGAACCGTTATGTGCATCTTGAGCCAACTCTGCGTGCAACACTGACGCCCAACCAACCAATCATCAATGCCGCGTTTTGGCCAGCAAACTTTCGTTCATTGAGCAGGCTAGGCAGGCAGACACAGAAGGCAAAGCTCACACAGTTGCCACGCTTGGGGTGGTTGGAGTCTGGAGACGTCACTAGCATGGAAGTCGCTGCCAGCCTTTGCCTTTTTCAGACTCAGGTAGCTCCTGATCATGCTCGTGGCTTAAACAGTCAGACGGTCAGCGTCCTACCAGTACGTAGCAGGAGAGGAAGGAGCGCCTCAGAAGAAAGCGCCAGATGGAAATTTCTGCGTGGCCACTGACTGCTTGCTAGCATATCCTTTGCCTCATTCGTCCATCGCCAGGGTAAATTTTTTTTTTTAAATGGTTTCTTGAATGTTTTTGTGGGTTTTTTTTTTTTTGTTGGAACCACGTATTCTCTTTGGTTATTGACCTTTCTTCGCTACTAACCGTTTTTTAATTTATTTTAATTTTTAAAGAGAACTTACATACCTGCTAGGGAAATAGCGACCATCACTACCATCTTTCTCTCGAATGCCGATCAGAACCACATTAGGCACTCTCTTACTGCGCTCGTTCGGAGTCTTATCCTTGGATGGAATATGTTTGTGAAGCAATATCCGCATTATACATACAGTACACGTAGCTCAGCTTGAGACGCCAGGACGTCTTAGGGCCGCGTTTGATTAATCAAATCAAATGCAAAGAAATGAGATGAGATGATGGATTGCAAGCGACGTCAGCAACAATAACAAAACAACAACAAAACTCTGAGGCATGAAACGGCCTGTCTCGGTGCCTCGGCCAGTCCTGGTCATGATCCTCCTGGTCGCCTTCATTTGATATCTGGTTGGTCGGCTCACGTCCTCCCGCTCAAGTGATGCAGCAAGTTTGATGGTGGCCCACTCTTCCTCCTGAGGTGTGCTTCCAGAAACGCTTCCCTTCAAACCCTTCAAACCACCTACCAGTACGCAGAGAGATTCATCGGTACGTAGTCCAGGTACAGACAGTACATACCTATGTACGAAAATACCGCGGGCCTGCAGGGATTCACTTACTCGTCGATCAGAAGAACTCACCGTTCTCAAGACGAGCTAGACAATCAAGATGCAAGACACTAGCTGCTACAAGTACCAGTCAAATGCTCAAGAGTCTCGAGAGCCCACGACTGCCACGCCTTCGATGTGGACCTAGGGTTCTTCGATCTGTCGCACTTCAGTTTTGAGAATAGCCTCTCGCCGTTTTTGAAGGACATGCCATGTCCTTGTGGTGGATGTGCTGCATCACTCATGCTTAAAGAGAATTAGACCGTTGGTCTAATTTGATATTTCCTGATATGCCTGGTCCACCAACTTTCGACTCTTTGTGGGATGTACTCCGTACTCCATAGGATGCATGCCCAAATATCTTTGCTTTGGATGAAATGCATATTGATCAAGCACAACGATGGCTTGATATTTGTTCACAGAAAGGAAGCGACACTTTGGTGAAAGCTTTCAAGACCAATGATACCACGTCTCTTATCATGACATATAATCAGAATCTACTAAAGGAGTACAGTCGCCAGCTGCTTGCATCAAGAAAGCTAGGATCCATCTAGGGCCGAGTGCTTTCCCTGACCCAGGAATGCGGAGAGAAATGCCTCAAGTCCACCATCGATGCTGTGCAAAATCTACAGTAGTGCGACTGTGCGGGCGTCTAGGCCAATCTGCATTCGAAACCCCTTCTCACCCAGCGACTCGTTCGACAACTGCACTTGAGTGGGTGCACGCGATGCTGGATACGTATGTACGTAACAGGCTCTCTTCGTCCAAGATGCTCACCGCTGTTGTCTTGGACCAATGCCACAAGCTGAGCAACCCAAGCCCTGTTCTAGGAGATTTGGATCCACTAGCCAGTGCAATCGCAGACGAGCCAATACGTAGCGCCGTTCCCCCAGGAAATTAGCTGGTCAGTCATTTTTGAATAGCCCTGGGGGACTCCTGGCCAGGTTGCCATGTGAGCGACTTGGCTTGGGTTTGATTTCCTATTGATGAGACGAAGCATGGCCAACATGGGCGGCTTATCCTAGACTTTTTTTTTTCTCTTGACATGCAATTTTTCTGCATTTCTGGTTTCATGTGGCTAGGAGAGCCCCATTCTCGAGAGACGGCTAGGTCAAGCCGCCTCGTTTAAGGCTATGCATCTTGTTAAACACGGCTGGGATGGATTTGGGTGTGGTTGTCTCCGTCAATATGAATTGCCATCATCTTGCATCACAGCAGCCCCTAGAGACCCCATCGTCTTCATGGCAGTTTCCCCCCCGAATGCTGCCCACTCAGTTATGACGGATCTTATTGATCATGTTGTAAGGAGCAGTTGGAATAAGGGCAAGTCCTAGCCTAGTGATGCTACATCAACGAGCTCGGGACGAGATGCAACGGGGTCTAGGGTCTTACCCAACAACCGAGAGTCACCAGCCTGGTCACAGACTGTGGCCATCGAGTTGGCAACTCTTCATCCACTACTGTGCTATGTCTAGTTGTGTTAAGCCGGCCCGAGAGTATCTGTTAGGATTGTCAGAAATCAGTGACAGTGGTGGATGGGATGACATTCTTGATATCGGTATCATTTGATGGTCCTTCTCGCTTTACAAAGTCCCAGCACTTGGTGATTGTGAAGCTCAGTTTTACTAACATCGAATTCATCAATCAGTTTGCTAGGGTTGGAGCGCGTTGTGTGGGACTAAATCAGAGCAAGGTGAGCAGGGACCATTGGGGCCGCGTTGATTAACGTCGGTATCCACTGAAGCCAGAGCTAATCGTGATGGAGTCGGTCCCTGCGCAATACCAAATCATGCACAAACACCCGGGGATTCATACACAAGCAAAGCGAGGTAATCTGGCCCTCTAATTGGCTCAAAAATAATTAGCGCCATTTTACAGCGCACAGGCCACCTACAGCCAGCCCCACCAAAAATCCGTTATCAGCTTATCGGCTTACAGCTACACCCTCTTAACAGCAAAATCAACTNNTAGTTAGGGTTAGTTATAGGCCGGAGGCCGCAGGATAGGGTTAGGCTAGGGTTCGGGTTAGGGCTAGGGCTTCAGGTTAGATATGGAATATATCCTGTTGCGGTTAGTTAGTGCAGTAAAGGCTCTGATTGGCCTACAGCTGCTTGTGTATGAATCCCCGAGCGTTTGTGTATGATTTGGTATTGGTCCCTGCGAGCTGGTTGAGAAAGAGTCTGTCTGCCCTAGTACGAATGTGGTATGACACATTCAATTGTTTGGGCATTCTATTCTAAATTTCTCAGGGTCCTTGAAGATCCATTAACGTCGAGAAATGGCAATTGTAGGTGGTGCTACAACAGGTATCATCTGCAAGATGGCCACGTACTACCTATCCATCTTGTCAACGTTCAGACAGGGTCTCACAGCATCTCAGAGCTCCCAGTACACAACGTTACTGGATCGAGAGACGATGTCCAGCATCAACTCTCTTAATTCGCTTCGACATGGCTTGACATTAGCCTGGTCGTGTCGCTTAGGGCATGGACCAGTGGGTTGGATGACCTCTGAAGCCCTTGTGGGTTTTGACCGCAACAAACGCCTCTCTACATCCTAACTCGCGTGACAGCCGCCGCTGTTTCTGCAAGGTATACAGGAATCAACCTATCCAGTATGGCTTTGGACGGGCCATCATGGAGCGGACCCCTCATTAAGCGCTTGGGCCTTTAAGCACTGGCTGGTGTTATGCATCGTGCAGGGCGAGTTGATGTGATGGATGTTCCCACAAAGTGATGAGTCTATGAGAAGGAACCGTGCGTCCCGAATATGATATTGATCTTTGGGATACTCGGCACCCCGTGGATATGCATGATTACTTGAAGTCCGAAGAGCCGTCAACCTCTAGAACCGCTTTTGCTGGGTTTATTAGTGAGCAGAACGTCGGTATATCAGTCGCTTCGAACTCAGTCGCGGTCTTGAGCCGCATCAACGAGCGCTGTCGTAGCTGCAACGCGATTATCAACAATATGTGGCATTTGGATGGAGCGGTGTGAGCTGCATATCACCGAGACATTTATCGATGGTCAGGTGCCTCTGGAATTCGAGTTCAAGCGCCTCCCATGGATACCGACAACGCGGGAGGGTTGGTTGTATGTCCATGCATGTCTTGTCACCTTCACAACAGGTGCTACCCTATATCGAATCATAACGCACTGTGTACTGCATGGTTATCCGGGTTTCATTCGACCAGTATGAATCCGAGTCTTGCTGCCCTAGGAAACACTAGACACCATCGGTTCCAGCGGACATGACCCGGTTCTGTTCCCCGGGACTTGTCTGCCTGTCATGATCATCACCCTTATGACAACTTTGGAGGCAACCGTGGATGATCACGACCATTTAGTTGTCTTGAAGAGACGCGGTGATGCCTTGCATCCTGGTTATATTCTGGCCGTCTATTTCAGACTGGAAGAGCAAAGCCAGACTTAAAATATGTGGTTGCCTGTCGAGTTTCAGTATTCAAGAGGAACTCAGCAACACCAACAGAAGCCTGAAGGGCGTCGTCATTAGTTGGTAAATTAACACAGAACAGACAGGCATGGGCGACATATACGTATGTACGTATCGATACTGCTGCACTGGCACCCATATGTCGTCATATGTGAGGGTGAATTATTCCAGGGTGCTGGTTAACACGTACTACACTCTTGAACATCGTTAATAAGCCGTCCTCTTGTATCAATAACAGCTCAACAGGTCAGAGCATGCGTCACAAGCGTCCATCAAGTCAAGCTAGAGGGGTGTCGATCAAGACCCTGATTGTGCGTACTGTATTTATTTTCTTGAATCTCCTTCACAAGTTCCCTCTCGTTTCAATTCGCCTTCTGCTCTGTTGTTGCAGTTCGCCACTCATGCCATGCTGCCGTCTCGTCTCTGTTGAGCCCTGCAAGCCCACCTCATCAAGCATCCATCAGATCCGCGTGGGGGCCTTAATCAGCATCCACCCAAGCCACGCAAAAACCCAAACGAGGTCAAGGACATGAGAGAGAGAGAGAGAGAGAGAGAGAGAGAAAGATCAGCCGAAGTCAGGGCGGGGGCAGACAACGACATGGTCGACGGCGAAACCCACATCGTCGCTAAATAAACTCCTAGTGAAGCAGGAGATCGTACCTATCACGAGCCCTGCAAAAAAAAAAAAAAAGAAAAAGAAAGAAAGAAAGAAAATTCGAGAGGCTAGATTCCCGCAACACGGGGCCACCACGGACGTCAGAGAGGGCGAGAGAGGACAAAAAAAAAGTCTCTTGATTTTCTGGCCCGCTCTTCGCGTGCCAATGAATTGTGACCTGCAGGCAGAAAGAGGCCGAGTCCGGCGGTCCAGCCAGCAGCCAAGTGTGATCAAATGAGCGTAGCCGGCGGCTGGAGAAAAGATGTGGTCATCGAGCCTTCGAGGCAAGTCAAGCTCCCCAAGCTGCAGTCAGTCAGTGCTCGCAGTACTGCGTCGAGAAAGAAAATACTGCAGAGAAACCGAGGGCATCCGTCTGTGTCAATGATTCACGCAGAGCATCAAAGTCATACCAAGTCATTCGTTCGATTGGTATCTGCAAGTTGTCAATCAGTAGAGGCAGAGGCCTGTGAACGGGTACTTGTCCTTCTACCTGATATGATACATTGACTCAAGGCCCAATTGACACCATCTGATGATGCAGCCGTAGAAACAAAAACCACTCCGAGTGCTTATCCATGACACCCAACGCCCATATTGCTTTCATTTCACTCTTCCTGATGCCTAGTTCCCAGCAAGGTGTGCCAACCCCTATCTTGCCTCATCTTGAATGTCAAAAAGCATCCATCACTTGATACCCATAGTATTACATCCGCATCTGCACGGTTGGTGTTGTTCACGTTTCGAAGGAATCGTAAGTCATTAACAGCATGGGCTGTCGTCAACTCATGCTGTAGGGCACGATTGCCTTGTCGATAATGGGTTGACGGCGCGACATTGTCTCGCTCTCAGGGCCCCATTTTGACCGATATGACGCCTCCTTTGCCACGGCGCCATCGAAAGCCGCACGGCACTCCGGGGGCAACAGGTCTTTGATCTCATCTGATACAGCACTCAATCCCTGGAAAGAAGCAAGGAAGTCTGGTGAACCCGCGGTACCGTCCACTGCAGACGCCGAAATGACGCCCGCCGATGATGTCTCAAAGTATGTGTCTGCAACGAAGAAGTTGCGCGCCATTTTCGTAGGGACGGGGGGAAAGATGGCGCTGTCTGCGGTCGCCTGCTCGTCCTCTGGGGCGACTTGCTCAATGCGTGCCCGCGTAGGCTGCATTGTTGTTGGGTACTGCATCACATTTGTGTGAATGTCGTACACACCGGCATTGTTGAGCTTTCTGATGGCATTGATGCCGGCATTGAACGTGCTGTGTATTTTGCAGTTAGTATTGGTACAGATCATGAGGCCGCATGCCGCATGCCTACAGTTGGGAGCTTTACGTACCTGGCTTCACGGGCATGTTCCAGCATCCAATTCATGTCGTTGACATTCACCTTGCGTTTCTTTGACTCGATCTTGCCATTGGGAACCGGCACTGATGGTACATTCGTGTGGTACACGGCACTGGCTCCGTGCCACGCAACGTACTGGTTCTTGTTGTACGGCTCTCCCTCGACGAAATGATCATCTGGGTCCGCAAGCTGGCCCTCGACGGCGCCATCGGCGCGAGCCTGGGCAACGTTGTAGTCGTCGATGATGCGCTTTCCGCCCACAATGATGCGAGCACCAAACTCGCGAAAGACCGACCGCGCCGTTACGATTCCTATGGAACGACCCTTGTACGAGTGAGGGATAATATCTCGCTCAATCATGTCCCGCTTCTCATCGTCATCCACAATGATCTTGTAAAGTTTGCGGTGCTTTGTAAAAAAAAGGTAACTGTCCCTGAAGCCAACGCATCGAGCTGGTTCTGTGGAAAGCATGTAGAGCCTGTCCCCACGGCCGGTAACCGTGAAAGTTCGGCAGCGATAATCACGTCCGCCTTGGAGGTTGCCCAACTTGTCCACCTTGGTCTCACCCTCTGGATCTTCGGGCAAGACGCACTCATCGTTTGCGATCTCGGCAACCGTTCCCTCCTGGTCGATAACTTGCTCGGCTTTGGGTGCAGCAGGACCTCCTTTACGACCACCCCTACCTCGCCATCCACCTCTTCCTCGGCGTCGCGGGGTGTTGGCTTCGTCGGCGGGAACAGAAATCATGTTGTCCCAATCTGGAGGTCTGTTCTTAGGAGGACGACCAAGCCTCTTGCGACGGACCATGAGCTGAGGGGGGGGCGTAGGTTCCTTGACGGATTCGTCGTCCTTTTCAGCCGCGTCGGCGGCATCATCTTCATCCCCCGACTCTTCCTTTGGCTGATGATCCTCGTCCTTCTCATCATCCGGGTCGGGCACCTGCTGTCGCTTAGAGTCCAGGGGACTGGTTCCGGCATCGGGCATAGGTTCATCTTCGAGGTCTGCGAATGATTTTGGCGTGCTTTCTGATTTGGCGCTTCGCGTCAGCTTCAAGCGAATCTTTCCACGGGGCGCCATTGTTGAGTTGCGATTTGCGCAATCAAGTAACGCGACAGGAGAAATTGCGTGGTAGGAAAAATTGAAACGAAAACCATAAGAAACGCCAGCAAGTAAAGAAAGGAATCGAAGAAAAGTATTAACAGAGTTAGGCGTGGGAATTGATTGTCTTTGTAGTTTGGGTGGGTGTTAAGAAGAAAGATTGTATGAATCTGAATGTTACAAGAGAGCAATCGCACTCACCTAGAGCAGCTGCAGCCCGCTTGGCGGCAGCGCGACCTGAACGTCTGCCTGCCATTTTTTCGAAGGTTCAGGGTGCTCTGTTTCTCTTACCAGAGCAAGCAAGTGGAGGCGGACGTCCACCCAAGGGAAATTACGAACGAGAAGTAGGTAGTTTCAGTTTATCGAGTATCACAAAAACAAAAGAACTTGAACAAAAGAAAAAGGGGGGTGGAAGGGGCGAACGAGGATCAAGAGGGAGG
>JAAOAR010000168.1:0-63407 GCA_013395995.1 Fusarium pseudoanthophilum
GACCACAAGGCACCGCCAAGACGCCAAGAAAGGCATCCTCCAATTAAACTGATAGTATCAAGGATACCTCTAGCTACAGGTATATCAGGCCTAGATTAAAGTCTCTTAGATAATGCACGTTTAAGATCGTGACTTATACTATCACTGATATACCACCGAAAGGCTTGTAGCTGTGGCAAATAGATCAGCAGCCAATCAATACTGGAGCAAATCCCACTTTTAAGTCTTGGCGGTGCCTTGTGGTCTCTTAAGGGATATGAAACTTCTAAATAAAAATGATTTGAAATAATAAAAACCTACGTCATAAGCACTTTATAGCCGTTGAACATTATGGATCCTTTTTAATTGAAGACGTCACAGAAATCAGCTTACCCTGTAGTTCTGTACTAGGTACTGCTCGATGTTGCCTTTGAGCACGTGATCAGTCCGTGAGATGACATCTCCACGACTACCGAAAGAGGCAAGTCAGCACTTTTGGGTGAGATCCATAAAAACTGTCGCCAATATGTTGCACTCAGTTCAATCTCACTCTCTCAGAATCGCGATCGCATCCCGTTTCGAGTGCGCCAAGACCCTCCAACGTGAAAGGGCAGAGGAGATATCGTCGTCATCAACTTCAATGCGCCTTGATCCTTGTTCTTAGTCGCAGAGATACCACCCTCCATCCAGCTCAATCGCGAGCTCGCCAGAGATATAAGCACACCCAGACGCCCCCCATTGCACGACACAATGACGGCAGAATCATCAAAGACTCAAAGTCCTACCTCTACCTCTGCCTCTGCCTCTGCATCGCGCGATGACTGGGATAACTCTGAAGCTGGACCGTTGCTTGCGCGTTTCGTAGGCGGGGGTCAACTTGCCCCTGATGCTGACACCGAAGCCTCAACTCTCATCGGCACCGCGTCGCCTGCTGATTATGGAGCTGTGACTTCCTCTGGTGATGGCACGGCGGAGGAAGCGGGTGTTGCGAAGCCCGAGGGCAAAGCGCTGCCGAAACTCCAGGTGTTGCTACTCTGCTACGCGCGCGTGATGGAGCCGATCGCTTTCTTCTCTATCTTTCCCTTCATTGCGCAGATGGTCCAGGAGAATGGCAATCTACCCAAGAGTGATGTTGGTTTTTACAGCGGCCTTATCGAGTCTCTGTTCTCGGCTACCCAGATGACAGTGCTTCTCAGCTGGAGTCGGCTCGCGGATCGTATTGGCCGAAAACCTGTTCTTCTCATCACGCTCTTTGGCACGGCTATTGGGCCTGTGTTATTCGGCATGTCAAAGACGATCTGGCAGATGATCCTGTTCCGATGTATAGCGGGTCTGTTTTCTGGCTCTGGTCTTGTCATCAGGACCATGCTTTCTGAACTCAGCACCCCTGAGACACAGGCCAAGGCCTTCAGCTGGTTCGCATTTGGTGGAAACATAGGAATCTTCTTGGGCCCCATCATCGGTGGCGCCCTTGCAGACCCGGCCCATCAGTTTCCACGAGCGTTTGGAAATGTCCAGTTCTTCATTGACTATCCCTACGCGCTGCAAGGTATTGTTGTTGGTCTGATCAGCTCTACAAGTTGCATCACAACTGCTTTCTTTCTCAAAGAGACACTTCATGAACCGAAAAAGTCTCAACATGAAGAGAATGGCGAGCCTCGAATGTCAACTTGGGAACTCGTCAAGTCTCGCCAAGTGGCCCTCGTTCTCTGGGCCTACAGCCATGCCATGTTCCTCGCTTTTGTGTTCACGGCCATCCTTCCTGTCGTTCTTTACACACCTATTGAGCTTGGAGGTACAGGCTTTAACGCATTCCAGATCTCCATTTACATGGCCATCCAAGGTGCCAGCCAAGCCATCTGGTTACTCATCGCGTTCCCCATACTGCACCGACATTTAGGCACACGCGGTGTCATGAAGATCTGCGGATATGCGTACCCCTGGTTCTTCGTTGGATTTATAATTCTCAACACGCTCCTCCGGGCCGACACGCACGCTACTACAGTTATCTTCTGGATCTTAGGTGCGGTGGTCACCGTCGTCGGGCCCGGCGTGTCCATGGCTTTTACAGGCGTGCAGCTAGCTCTCAACGACGTTGCGCCAGATCCTCATTTCTTGGGCACGTTGAATGCTCTGGCCCTGAGTCTTGCAAGTGGTATAAGAGCCATTGTACCAGGTGCCGCAACGGCCATTTATGCCGTGGGTGTTCGTGGGCAGATCTTTTGGGGTCATCTGGCGTGGGTGATAATGATACCTTGTGCTGTGGGTTTTACTGTGGCTTGTCAGTATATACCGGAGGGAAAGAAGTCTTCGAAAGATGATAACGAAGACGATGAGAATGAATCATGAGAGGATGATGTTTCATTTGAGGAAGTCTAATGACTGATTATACACGAAGCATAGTGATTGAGATCTAGCGTTGGTGAAAATGTTGATCGATTGATGCATTCTCTTTGCCTTGAAGCGTTTACATATGGTAGCTACCCTGGAAAATATCCCAATTGCCAGGTCATTCAGCATGGACTCGGAAGATATAACAAATGGATAGATAACTGGACAAGTTACGGAGTAGCTTCCATGTTCATAGGGATGTCGGCATCATCTTGAGCCTTGTTGATCGATTCATCAACCACGACATGGCCGACCTCACTGATCGAGACGATGAGCTCAGATAAGCTAAATCCATTCTAAATCTATTCGTGCGTAGCGATGCTTGCAGCTACATCTAAGTTCTATTCTATCCTTAATTATCCAGATAATTAACCAATACCCATTTACCCATGACCGTTCCCAAGTCCAATTACCTCTTTGATGCTTTTGTACAAGAAACTGAAAGAAAATTACTCATGATGCCTTTGCAAGCAAAGAAACAATTCTTACTTTTCATACCGAATCGTAAACACTGGCGAATACGCCTCATCCCAATCCTCCTCCTTCTTCTCATCGCCAAAGATTCTCAACGCTCTGTATCTCACAACATACTGTCCTGCAGGGGCAAAAGTGCCGTCCGCAAGTTCACCAGTGAAGGCTTGCGAGTTAACACCCATTGCGTTCCACAGCACGGGAAAGTCAACTGGTTCGCCGATAACGCGCGGCTTTTTGGACGATGTTGGTTTCTCGGTTGTCACCGGCATGAGTTCAGCGTGGAGTTTTGCTGAGCCTAGAGCGAGGAACCATGTGAGACCGGGTAGTGTGTCGGTGAGGTTGTTTGCCGTGCCGGGCTTGGGGAGTGTCCACGTTGTGTTGTCTGCTATGGGGAAACGGTTCTCGTCAGTTGAGTTTGCGATCCATGTATCTTTAGGTCCGAGAACCACTGAGTCGTGAAGAGATCCTGTCAAGCCTTGGTACGGAAGTGAAAGAGATGTTCCATCAGTGCCGTTGATAGTCACATAACCCGACCAAACAGGCAAACGCGTTGCGTTCAGGCCCTTAGGAGGCGTAGCCAGCACCTCAATGACGATGCTTTCACCAGCATCAATAGTAAGCTTTGACTCGCTGAACTTGAGACTAGCATGCTCTTTGGCAAAGTCATTAGGAAATTCATCCGGATAAATGTAATTCTCAACAAGCGTGAACATCGTAACAGCCGGGACGTGAGAAATCTGCAGATCGATCTGCTTCTTGCCCGTATTCTTAACCGTAAAGTTCAACGACTCAGGGAAATGATCCGTGTCGTTGAACGAAAGACTCGATCGTGATAAAAGAACCTTTGCGTGTGCGGCATCGTGAGCCTGCACGATACCACCGCCCTGCTGCGGAACAGGCGCGAGGAAGTCATAGAATATTTTCCCGTCGTTGAATAATTGCGGGTTTGCACTCGCTGAGAGGAGATTCTCGATGAGTGCTGGATCGCGTGTGCCCCTGGCTTCTGCGATGAGGGCGACGATGCCAGCGACGAGGGGCGAAGCCATGGAAGTACCTGATAACACAGCGTAGCTTCCCATGCTTCGGGGGTATGTCGAGAGGATTTTACCGCCTGGGGCTCCGAATTGAGGCTTCACGTCCATTTCCCATGTTGGGCCCCAGGAGGAAAAGGTACTCGCTGCACCGGCCGTGACGTTGTTGCGCTTCTGTTCGAGAATAACGTTGCCGTCGCTTCCGTCCGACATGCTCAGAGTGATCTTCTTCTTTGCTTTCAGGGAAGCGATCCAGTCTGCGCCCTGCTCGGGAGACACGATGCTTGCTGCTTTGATACCCGCGACGGAAGAAACGTCGAAAGGAGCGAGGTCTTCCTTGTTGCTGTAGAACATGATGTATTTTGCACCAGCCTTGACTGCATTGGCAGCTTTCGCATCGAAAGTACACGAACCTCGTCGGAGAAGAACGATATACTTGCTGAGATCAGGCGTGTTCTTGGGCCACTCATCACAACCATCGTCAGCGACAGAAGTATCGTAGCTGAGTGCCCAGAGCGGTAGCTTCACGCCCTTCCAGGCGCTCGGCTTACCACTCAAATGTCCAAACTCATGCTCAGGCCCTCCATCGATGCTGTATTTCGACGCATTCAGGAGCGCAAGAGACTTGGTATTGTCAAACGACCCAACAGCGGTAACTTTCTTCCCATTCGCAGCCGTACTCGCATAAAACATTCCCATGGCCCCTGAATTACCCGCTGCAAGAACACAAGGAACGCCCTGCTCGACGATTCTCGAAACAGCCACCGCCCACGGTTCCTCAGACCAGCCTGACGGACCGCCGATGGAAGCTGAGATGATATCTGCACCGTCTTCAAACGCCTGGTTGAACGCTGCGATAAGGACGTCGTTGCCAGCCTCGCCGTTACACCCGAATGCGCGGTAGGCTCCTATTTGTACACCGGGGGCGGCGCCGGTGAAGCCCATTGTGTTCTTTTGGGCGGCGAGAATGCCGGCGACATGGGTGCCGTGGCCGGCGCAGTCCATGGGGTCGTTGTCGGATTTGGCGTTGTTGAGGCCGTCGTATGCGTCGCCTACGAGATCAGTGCCGAAGGAGACAAGGCAGTCTTTGCCGAAGCAACCTCCAAGGGCTGGATGTTTGTAATCGACCTGTATAGGTGTTAGTTCTGGGTGTTAGGGAGAGTGTGAAGTTAGCTTACACCACTGTCAACGAGGGCAACTTTGAGACCCTTGCCCGTGATACCCTCTGCCCTCAACTTATCAATCTGCGTCATGACATGGGGCGAAAACGTATCATTCACAGTGTCTCTCTCCTCAGAGCCTCGTTTTTGAATAGACTTGTACTCCATTCCCGGTGTACCCGTCCAGTGAACCTCTGGCTTGGGGATGCTGAATGTCTGAACAGGCCATTTTTGCTTGATGCCGGGCAACAAGGCCATCTCAGAAGCTAGGTCTTCAGCATTGTCGATATCGGTGAATTGGATCGAAGCTCCCTTGAATAGCTTGTAGTTGTACTGCATACGAGTCTTGCCTCGAGCCGAAGCCTTGGCGAAGAAGTCGGCACAGTCCTAACCTCCGTTAGTTATGAAGAAATATGGGATATTATGAGAGTATACGCACATGATTCTCTTCAAACTCAAAGATATAAGCACCCGGTAACCGACTATGACCCTTCCCAACAGCGATCTTATCAAAGTCGACTGCGCTAACGACGGCAGCGTATAGCGCAGCAACTATACTGAATCGCACCATGATGAAAAGAAATACACCGAATCACGTTTCTCCGCAATCACGAAGAAAACCACCAAGATACGAGAAAGGAAAAGGGAAAAGGAAAACGAAGAAAGGGAGGATTTCAACGAGATAAAACCTGATCCCAACATATCCGCCTTGGAAATAGGTTGGCTGGGGATCCTATATACGATCATCATAGCCCCATTATTGACCACAAGCTGTGGGTTGATCCCCCATCATGGAAAGAAAAGAAAAGGGAAGAAAGTGGGTTTCTGCGGGATAGTGGACTTTACGAGATTTCAGGCCATGAGGAGCAATCCTACGAATAAGAAGAGAGGATGTATTTGCAGCAAATGTCTTGGTTATTCTCTGCCAATGGACTAAAGGGTTAGTTGCAGCAAGTGAAAGAGTCGGTATCACTTCATAGCTGAGAGAATCTGCAGGCGGAGGTTGGGTTGGGTTGGGATGGGTTGGCAACATGAGATCGACAGGCACTGCACGGATGATGAAACTGGGTCCCCATGTCGCTAAACATAGAAGTCATCTATGATAGAGCCGCATGAGACGATTGCGCGTACATGCAGTCGAGACAAATCAAGACAAAATTCATGGTTGAAAGTGGTCTAGTTGTATGCAAGTTTGCGGTGGTATAACAACTCAACCACCAACCGTCAACCACCAGACTTTTAACTCTGACTCAAAGCGAATACTACTATGTAAGTTCCGTCACTTGAAACTCAATCAACATCGTCATCCGATCCTCTTGATCCTCTTTGCACATCTTAATCTGCCCCACGATCGTCAGGAGAAACAAATACTACCTTACCATGGCCTTCTTCCCTTGACATTTGTTTCCATCATGCAAACGATTCATCGTCAGATAACACTATCCACGGAATCCATCCCGCTATGCAAAGACTTATGCAGCTCTTCCCGTGTCGTACCAAGCTGAACCTCGTATTTGCGGTACATAAAAAGAAACGCGCACTAGTCTTTGCTTGGATACACGTAGCCAATTGGGCCCACGACGCCTTGAGCATGCATGTGCATATGCAGGGCGGGAGACGTTTCTAAAATAAAATAGAGAAAAATATTCTTGATTTTAGATTTTTGAAGATGGGGCGTACATGAGGTGATTGATTGATTGATCATGATGTGGCAACTTGATTCTTTTCACATGCTGTTGAATTAGTGCTTCCTTGTTATCACTGACTTTTATCGTTGTGCGGCGTTGAGAATGCAACGGGTAGATGCACCACGTTTTATATCACCGTTGCCCGGTAGGCCCGTTGTGTGACGCCGTTGCTCGTGATTGTTCCCGTGTGTAGTCACACAATACCGATTCAACCTCAACGTCCGACTCTGTACAACACAACTTGCAACAAAAGCTTGGCTAAGTCACCGATATCGCTACCAGCCACCCAGAAGATCATCACGAATTTGCTGAGAAAGGTGATGCAAGTGCATGCACTTGAATAATCGTCTTTGACCAAGCTGTAGTGAGCTCACCACGGCATTTGACTCTTATCGCATGTAGATAGATCCGGCAGATAAGATAATCCCGTTGTGGTGTGGCCGAGAACAAGCTCCGTGCCTCCGGCGCCGTCTCCGGAGGGACCGTGTCATGCCCCATCTATGATTGGTCCATTGTACCATCCCGAGTGATGAAATGTTAAAAAAGGTTGGAACAGAAAATCAGAAATGCGACATTGCTGTCCCAGTGAATCATTAATAATTTATGCTCTTCTCCCTTGTTCCAATGCAAAATTAAGCTTAAAATTTGACAACGTTATATTGGTATTGGCCAACGAAGGCAATATGTCGGAACCAGATCCTCGTACGAAAGAGCAAGCCTCTACTCACGATATCGAGCGCAATATACAACCATCCGAAGAACCCAAAGAGAAGGAAAACGTATCAGCTTTCAAGTCCCTCGGTTGGCTTGACCGTTTTCTAGCAGTATGGATCTTTCTCGCCATGGTTGTCGGCATTATCTTGGGCAACTTTGTCCCATCCACTGGACCGGCTCTTGAGAAGGGCAAGTTTGTTGGCGTCTCTGTTCCAATAGGTATGAAAGAGCAAACAGCCTAAACATCTGGGCAACTATACTGATTTGATCTGACAGCTGTTGGTCTCCTCGTCATGATGTATCCAATCCTCTGCAAAGTCCGATACGAGAGCCTCCACGAGATCTTCTCCCAACGCGACGTGTGGAAGCAAATACTCTTTAGCATATTCATCAACTGGATAGTTGCACCCTTTTTGATGGTAACCCACAGCCCCGTTTCCCCAAACATACAATATTCTGACAATGATAGCTCGGCCTGGCATGGGCCTTCCTCCCTGACAAGCCCGAACTTCGCATCGGTCTTATCCTCGTAGGCCTCGCACGCTGCATAGCCATGGTGCTGATCTGGAACGGTCTTGCGGGCGGTGACGCCGAATACTGCGCTATCCTCGTGGCCATCAACTCGATCCTGCAGATGGCTCTATACGCGCCAATGTCCGTGTTCTTTATCTCGGTGATCAGTGGGGAGGAGGGGGCTCTTGAGGTGTCGTACTCAACCGTTGCAACCAGTGTAGCAGTCTTTCTCGGCATTCCCCTTGGCGCAGCTATCATCACTCGCTTCACCCTGCGCAAGATAGCTGGACCACAGTGGTATGAGCGTGTCTTTTTGCGCATCATCTCCCCTTGGTCTCTCATCGGCCTTCTTTACACCATCCTCATCCTCTTCGCTTCCCAAGGCCATCAAGTGGTCCATCAGATCGTGTCTGTAGTACGCGTCGCAGCTCCCCTCATCGTCTACTTCGTCATAATCTTCTCCGCAACACTTCTGGTATCTCGGCACGCTGGTTTTGGATACCCACTCTCAACAACGCAGAGTTTCACTGCGGCAAGTAACAATTTCGAGCTTGCGATAGCAGTGGCCATCACCACGTTCGGGCCTAGTAGCGACCAAGCGCTTGCAGCGACGGTTGGCCCGTTGATAGAGGTTCCGGTGCTTTTGGGGTTGGTGTATCTCCTTCGGTGGGTTTCTGATAGATGGAACTGGAAGAACTGAGTTGTGGGATATGTAGCGAAACATAGTATCAGGTCATCTCGTCCATCAAATTGAGCAAATCCGCGTTGCGGACCATACAGGTCTCGCCTTCGGCACATCCAAGGGCAGCTCGAGCTTGAGATATATCTGATTGACCTCGGATCTGAGCGAGGATAGTAGCAGCTTCCATGCAGTGAATCTTGTCAAGAGATTTTGGTTGTTGGGGTACAGACTGTTGTGGCTGTGAAGCGGGGTTTGGTCTTGGACAGCAGCCTGATTCTTCTGTGCAAGACGTAGCAGGTGTTGGCGGCGAGTACATCTTGGGCTGAATCGCAAACGGAGGGTTACTGTTCTCCCTCACAGGACCACATTCTTGAGGCCGCGAGCACGGCATAGGTCTCGAGGCAATAACAACAGGTGAAGCATTAGAAGACGGCGTAGAAACAGGCGTGACAGTCGCCACGCCCGCTCTAGCGACCATCTTCTCCTCATGCCTCACAGCCTCAACATGAGCCTCAACCTCATCTGCCGACACGCCCTTGGCAGCAAGCAAACCTCTCAGCGCAGCATTCTCACCCGCAACAGCCCTCGCAACACGCTGCATCTCCAGCGTAGCCTGGCCATCGCGACGCTCAAACTCGCGAACGCGATTCTGCAGATCGTCGAGCAACTCACGCTGTCTTGCGCGAGAGCGACGCTGGTTCTCGCGATTGAGAGCGAGAGACTCGGGGGTTCGAGTCTATTCGGGCTTAGTATTAACGGATATACGGGAGTAAGGGGGGGATGGTTATATCGTACCTTGCGTGGCATGATGGGTTAGGTGTGAGCTTTTTCCAGCTGAGATGAGACGGGCTCAGCTCAGGTGAGATGATGGACTGGGGTACTGGGTAAAATGCGCTGGAGAATGAGTCGAATTGGTTGGAAAAAAGATTGTTCTGAAAAGGCGTCGTACAGCAGCAATTGTTTTCCGGTCCCACCAGGATTGTATCTAATACGAACTCGGAATGACTCTTCGGCAGTCAATCCTTCAGTGAAGAGACCTCTCAGAGGTATACTGGGGAGTACTGTACTGTATTAATGAGTGTAGATCAATCGAAGCAATAAAACAACAGCATTCATCTCCATTTCGACCCACGCCCACAAACCGTCATCGCTCGATTACAAACCCCTCCACATTTTTTCCTTCTCCATGTATCCCAATTAGGTAATCCCATCTTTCGATCCAGACTCAAACTCCACCATCGTCATTAACTTCCTTTCACCTCTCCTCCAGCAAAAGCCAATTGATTCAATTACACCCTTATCACAATGATCTGCAATACCTGCCGTCGCGCAGCAATGCGCTCTGCTCGTCTCCCTCTCCGCACCCTCGTCCGCGCCCCCACGACCATCACCCGCATTACAACACAAATACCTACCTCAACGCCCCGAAGACTTCTCTCGACTTCTACGACTCGATTCTCCGCCGCCGTTGAGGAAGAGCCCGATCTGCCTTCCATGAGCCCCGCCGAATCTGCCATCGCCGAAATACTCTCCGAGAAGCTTCAGCCCACCGAACTACTTGTCCAAGATGTCTCTGGCGGTTGTGGGAGCATGTACGCCATCGATATCACATCCCCTGCTTTCAAGGGCCAGACAATTCTCAAGCAGCAGCGCATGGTGAATGCTGCTCTTGGTGATCTTGTCAAGGGCTGGCACGGCGTTCAGATCAGGACCAAGGTCCCTTCTGCTTGAGAGCAATTGGGTTACGGAACAAGCATATATTTATGTATACGGCGGCGAAAATCGGTGGAGAGTCAAGATGGGATGATTGTACGACTATGAAGGTTGCTAGAGGTCAGGACATCACGAATGGGAAGACATAACGATTTGCAATCGCGCAAGATACAGATTCTACCGCTGCTCGGCAGTGAATGATCAATTGAGCCTTAAATCGACAGGCTGCTGTATTATAGAGAAACAAAGGAACAATGCATGGGAATCACGGCCGAAAATCTCAGCTACGGGGCGGAGCATAGAAATATCATTCATCATCAAAACACATGACTCTCAATTGCTGCCACTTGCTGGTGATTTGGGTTATGTACCTGCGTCAAACGCATTGTCCGATTTCGCTCTCAAGTCAGACAAATTGATGAAGTGGCTGGGTATGTGACTCAGGCCGATAAGCCTACCATTCTCAAGGAATACTCTGGGTAACCACCAGACTCATCAACGCGGACGAGTCCATGACTCCTCGGCATTTGTGCTGCTTTGGGGGCGACTCTTGAGCCTCATGGGTGCAGTCTGTCAAATTACTCTGCCCAGCGGCTTACTGGACAAATATTTCACTTCATGTCAGGCCAGGCGCTCTGAAACAACAATGATCAGAAGCATCAGATAAGTTGAATGGGTATATTAAAACTTTTCATAGTCTCGTCTAATGCGCCATCAGTCGAGATAAGACTCGACGCCCATCATTCATTGCCCCTCTTTAAATCCATGTCCCATTTCTTTTACAAATTCTCGTTCAAACTCGTAGCTTACATTCTACACATCATTAGCAATTACTCATAAATCAGCATCTTAGGAAACATACCGCTCAACAGGTGTAAGACCAAGCAGACTCATGCCATTGTGGAGGACAATTCGGGCAGCATCGTACAGAGCCATACGAGCCTTCTGAAGCTCAGCCTCGCTGCCGACAATTCGGAGGTGATCGTAGCTGGAGCTGAGAACGTGCGTCATCTTGAACAGGTATGTCAAGATGGTGGTGGGCTCAAGGGTCTTGAGAGTGTTCTGAACAACGTCGGGCCACTGGCTAAGAAGTCGGACGAGGTCGGTAGCGTGCTTCTCAGTCAGAAGATCGTAGTTGGCAGTGGCCAGCTCCTCATCGGAGAGACCGACTCGTCGGCGAATAGAGCACAGACGGGCATGAGCATACTGGAGGTAAGGACCAGTGTCACCCTCGAAAGAGGTCATGACGTCCATGTCGAACTTGTAGTTGTTGATTCTAGTGTCGTTAGTCACAAAGTTTCCGATGAGTTCAGGATACATACCGCTTTCCAGACATGTCCTGGACCATAACACTGCTGATACCAAGGATATCGGCAACAGCCTCGGGGTTCTGGACCTGAGAGTACTTGGTCTCGTTCTTCTTCATGACCTCGTGCATCTTGTCGGCAACATCACGGAGAATGTCGTCGAGGAACTTGACAGTACCCTTTCGGGTGCTCATACCAAGAACCATACCGAAGTTGATGTGCTGGCACTTCTTAGCAATATCCTCGTGGCCCATAAGCTCAATGGTCTTGAAGAGTTGCTTCAAGTGGAGATCCTGTTGAGAAGCAACGACGTAGATCATGTGGTCAAAGTTGTACTTTTCATGTCGGTTGAGAAGCTCGCTGATATCTCGGGTGAGGTACAGAGCAGTGCCGTCCTTCTTTCGGAGAATGACCTTCTCGAGACTCTTTCCAGGCTTGCCAGGGACGTGCTTGGAGAAGTCAATGAGGATAGCACCGTTAGCGTCCTCAGTAAGGCCCTTCTCAGAGAGGACCTTGGCGGCCTTCTCCATGTCCTCCTCAGGAACCTGAGACTCCCCTGAGTACTCGTCGTACTCAATGTTGAGTCGGGCATAGGTCTTCTTGTATCGGGTAATGCTGAGATCTCGGAATCGTCGCCAGAGCTCGACGGCTTCCTTGTCACCATCTGTCATTCGTCGGAAGTACTTTCGGGCTTGCTCGTCCAGGGACTTCTCCTCAAGTGGAGTGATGTCCTCACCAGCAGCCTTCTTGGCCGCAATCTCCTCCTTCTCGGCGGACATATCCTGGTTAATTCGGACGTAGAGATTGAAGAGGTGGTTAATAGGGTCAGCCTTGAGGGCCTCCTCATCACCCCACTTCTCCCAGGCCAAAGCCAGCAGACCATACTGCTTACCCCAGTCACCAAGGTAGTTCATTCGGGTAACCTCCCACCCAGCACTCTCGTACAAAGAAGCGAGGAAACCACCAATGATGGTACTTCGGAGATGACCAGCGTGGAAAGGCTTAGCAATGTTGGGTGAAGAGAACTCGACAATCATTCGCTTCCTGTCAGAGTTGGGGTCGTTGGGGTCTCGGAGACCGTTGTAAGGGTTCTTGCCGTAGTTGTTGGCGCGCTTTCGGATCGTAGGAAGGAGCATGCTGGTAAGCTTGTTGGGCTTGAAGAAGAAGGAGATAAAGGGACCAGCAGCGGTAGGCTTCTCGATAAGAGGAGACTCGGGGAACTTGATCATGTTAGCTATAATTCAGCAATTGCTATCTTATGCGACTCACCTGAGCAACCCATTCCTCAGCAAGCTCTTGAGGCTTCTTGCCTTTCACTCGGAGGGCAGGGACAGCAAGAATAGCATCTCCCTTGTCGAGAGTCTGAGTCCACTGGATGGCGGGGTAGATAATCTTAGGATCGACACCAGTGATAGGCGCCAGAAGACTTGTGATGTGTGAACGGTAGATATCGACTGGGTTGGTATCAGGATGACATCCAGGGAAAGAAGTCTCGATGTTGTCGAGGCCAAGCTGCTGGAGCTGGTCGGCGAGAGCGTTGGCGTCTGTCGCCATGGTGCGAATATGTTTGATAGAGGAGGGGTACTTGTAGTCGCGATGCAATATCTGTTGTCGCGGGGACTGAAGAGTCGAGAATAGAGAAAGGGTACGAGTCTGGACAAAAGCTTGTCGCAATGGCAAAGAGGATGTCACAAGATAACGAGAAGTAGAAGAAGAGAAAAAGGTGGAGGAAGTGAAGCGCCGCGCGAGCATCAATGGCGATTCCGAGCGAGTGAGTGTGAGTCAAGTGGGCTCAAGGGTTAACACAAAAAAATGGATGGCTTTGACTCTTTTACTTCTTTCCTGCGAGTCATCATTCGCCGGGGACGGATGCAGAGCTTGAAATCGCGGGGCACGGTTGCCCTGAAATTCCGCTCCGATTTTACCCCTCCATCCATGTCAGGTCAGGCCATGATAAGATAATGATTATATTCAACTTCATTCGACTTTGATATTGAGTCAGAGACAAATACGAAGTCCTTCAAGACTACACAGGGAACAATTCTTGGATCAATTTGTATTGAAGATTGAACAGACTAAAACGCTATTGCTGACCATTTAAAACACCCAGTGATATTTGCCAAACCTTTTCACACTTAAAATGAAGCAACCCCTCTGAGGTCCTTCAGAGCAAAGCAACCAAATTAATAAAGAACCGAAACTAGACATAGCTTATTTTGATGCGCCGTAGTTGTCGGACAACTCCCTCGAGAAGTCCATACAACATGCATTAGAGGGGTATAACAAGGAAAGATCTAGACGTTATGGTCGCCGGGGTTCATCTTCATGTCGTTGGTGCCAAACTTGCCACCATTCAACTTCTTGCGGGCAATCTCCTTGCGCCACTCAAACATGGTGTTGGGCTTGTCCCTGATGGTCTGACGAAGCTTCTCGTCACTTCGCTTCATCCATGCGTTGGACGAAGCGGTGCTGACGGGGTAGAGAGGCATGCTGTTGTGGCTGAGGAGGAATGCATCCGGCTCGCGCTTATCATGAGACGCAATGATATCCATATCAGCCGCAATCTGATCGCAGTAGACCTCGAGAGGAAGATCGTTGACGTCGTGTCCAAAGGGGTTCTCGATTTCCTGGCCGATGAATAGAAGTCCGAAAATGATATAGGCGGCGACAACAGAAGCCGGAATCGTGATATACTGGAGCTTATCGACGAGCTGGAAGGGAAGGACAAAGACATAGACGAAGGTGATCTGGCTGATAGCAATGGTGTAAGCAATGGGGAGAGGAGTGTTGAGAACACGGTCACAGCCAGTCATGCAGTCGTTCATCATGGTAAGGTGGTTGTAAGCAAGAGTCTGCTGCATTGGGACAGGGAGTTGCTCCTGAGCGACCATTCGATCGATGGTGATGGCGAGGTGGTTGAGAATCTCGAGGGGGAGGTTGCCAAGGGGCTTGTCGGTCTTCTTAAGAGCCTTACGGGGGTTGCTCTGAGCAAATGACACACCAAGGTACTCTCCAACAGACTTAAACATGTTCTTCTTCTTCATAGCAGGACCATCAGGATCAGCGGCAGTGGCATCCTTGGCAAAGGTGTTGAGATGGCCGATGAGATGCTCCAGATCGGGGTAGGCACTGTAGGGCTCGAATCGAAGGGCATGCTTAAGAGAAACCGAGAAAGCGACAATGAGGTTCATCGCGCCGATCTTCTTGAGAATAGTCTCGCGAGGGTCTTGGTCAGGGACATCCTTGGCATGAATCCAGAAGATTCGGCCCAATGTCTGGGAAGCCATGGTAAGCATACCCCAGTATCGGCGACCTTCGGCATAACGCTCGTACGCAGTCGAGGATCGGAAAGACAGACTCAGACCGACGACGAAACCCAGAATGGTAAGCAGGACAGAGTCAACAGAAATGTCATGGACCTTGTCGTGGATGAGTGTAATGGCAGTCGACCAGGCGCCAATAGCAACCAGAGGGATGATCAACTTTGGCATGATGGAGCCGTGCATCTGCATGACGAGAGGCCATTTTGAGTGCTTCTGAAGATCACGAGGACCGGTGAAGTAATCGTCAATGTCGAGGGAGGTCTGCTTGCGGAAAAGAGCCGGGTTGACGCCTACGGCGGGAGAAGGGGGAGAGCGAACATTGTCGAGGGGGATTTCGAGACTGTGCAGGCGCTTCTCATTGGAAGTGTCGAGACTTTGAAGACGCGTAGGATCACTGTTGGGGGATTGAGGCTTCGCTTGGGTCTCAGTGTTGGTGTCAATTGTTGGTCGGTTGACGGCCGTGGTGGCTGTATGGCCAGAAGTAGCAGAATAGCTGTCGCCCATGATGCCGATTATCGCGTTCGATGTCGAATTATTGAAAAGATGAGAGAGATGGTATCCTGCCAGCAGGCGTGCAAGGTTGAAGGGAAATTCAGTTCGATCAGAAAGATGAGAGAGGAAATAGAGAGAGGATGCTCAAAGGAAAAGGCCAAGAGCAGTAGGAATCAGTTGATCACAAACGAGAGTGAGAATAAGGAAGAGACCAGACGAACGAGATGAACGCACGGGGGAGGGGCCTAGATATTAATGAATCACGGAAAGAGGAAAGAAAGAAAGTGGACAGGAAGGACGGGACGCTCCTGGCCTGATATGGGGATTGAAGCTCATCCATCTCCATCGGGAGAGCATCCCATTCCCAGGAGCACAAGGACGACAGCAAACAACCTAGGAGCTAATGGCTAAGGCTAAGTGGAGGTGGTCTCAATGCCGCCGCCACTCAGGAACGCTTGCAAGCCAGGGTCCCAGAGAACAGCCCCCTGTAACGTCCTGGCGTTTCGTCCCCCTATTGGCTCATGGCCACCACACCGGCGCCGCCGCTTCTAAATTTTGTGGTCTCAGCGGCAGGGCCCGCCTGGGCAAAAGCACTAAAAGAGCCCTCCATGTGTAAGTCGTTTCTAGTGGAGAGAATTTTTCATACTGTGCTGCTGTCGTACCCGGGCGGACTCCAGTTATAACGGTCTTCCAGGGAGGAGCAGTCAGTCAGCGCTACCTGGTCGAGGCCATCAACACCAACGCACGACGGGCTAGAATTTTGAAACGCAGCTCGCCCCCTCTAATGCACGCCCTTCTGTTGGTTTTTCTTCTTCGTCTTGTGGGCGGCGGCAAAAAGACAGAAGTAAACAAGTTTAAGCAAAACATTTCCCACGAGTGAACACGATTCGTCATAAAGCCTCACTTGGGTGTTGTGATCATCAGAAACAGCCAACCTCCTTGCTCTCTGTTTGGAGAAACTCAAACGCCATTGTCTGGTTCTGAGACAGCAGAGATGCAGGTGTGTGACACTGCACAAGTCACGATGCATTATGTAACGGGCAACACAAGAGACGATCGAAAGTTCTAGGGGATGGCGAGACACTGATCGATCATGATGAACGGGATGGCATGCGAGTTTCAGGGGGGCCGAAACCTAATTGGAGCCCTGACACCTTATTCGCACTTCCGTATGTCCAACAAAAAGACGTCCACTGAACCGCGCCGTCTTTCGACGTCTCTACAGCATATTCCCGCGTTTATTTGAGCCAGGGGGCGCCTGAAAGCCACAGTGTAATGACTCTCGCCTCGCCCTCGATTGGTCGTTATTACAAAAGGAGGTCCGTGACGTGGTCAAGCTTCCACTATGAGTAACAAAGCCTTACTCCCTTGCCCAAACAAATGGGGCATCTCTGAGCGAGAAGAAAAAATAGGCTGCACTGCCCCCCATCGGACGTCAAAGAACATCTGGATCCAATGAGCAACGTTCGACAAGAGACATTCACGGTCTTCTGCTGTTCTCCTTTCTGGGACTAGGGAGACGGCGGTAGAATTAGGCTCGTAACTAAACTTCTGCTGGCTCCGCTGAATCATCTAATTTTATACGAGATTCGTCACCTTATTGGTCTTGAATTCTTCAACTGTTGCCGCATATCCTTTGTCTCCCTTTCATCGAAGAGAAGAGACTTCTTTATTGCCAGCACATAATCACTTATAATTCTGATCATATGGCAATCATTTCTTTGTTTGATCAACTCTCGCTTCACTTCTTCGACATCCTTCGCACACAGTGTTCTTCACAGTCCAGCACAGCCCTCAAATCCTTGCGGAGCAATTTCTTGGGAAAATCTCCAGTCTCCACTGCGGGATACGCGTTGCACTAGAATACCAAGCTTTTTCTCTGATCTTGTTCTGGCGAGTCCGTCTGTTGATCAATATTGTAGCTTATTCTCGTCTCCCCAGAAGCCAAGTCTCTCTTCTACAAGTATGACTTGGCTTTTTAGTAATTCGCGTCGATGCAAGTAAGATTGTTCGCCTATTCATGTCCACAGGCATCTGCACCTAATCCTTGGCTGCAGTGCACAAGAAAAGCCTCTTCCGCGTGATTTTTCCTTTTGAGTTATAACTTTCGAGTTCATAGCCACTGCAGGTCGCCTTTCTGCAGCCATTGATATGCGGATGCATGGCTGTTCACCTCATCAAGTGAATCCGATGTGAGGCGACGTCGAAAAAGGGAACAGACATCCATGTTTTAGCCCCCGTGTTGTCAAACAAGGGTCGTTGTAGGGTTCATGCCTCATCAACATGCGGTCAGCAGCGAGCTGAAGTGTCACTAATTGTTGAAGCCTGTCGTGATTCATATCAAATGCAATGCGTGCTCCGTATTTTCCGTGAAGGATCACCTACAAAATGGGCAAATTATGACCATTATTCACCATAACCCAAAGTCCCAAGACACAAATCATCTTGTTTTCATATTTGGTCTTGCTGCATCCTTGGATGGGTCATAGCCAGGGCTCTCATTCGATACACGAATCCTGAATACCTTGGCGACATTGATCTCGCGAAAAAGGAGACAATCGCGAACTCGGACTTTCTTGGACCCCGTAACCGTGCCCTGTCGCCTGCAATTGAGTTCCAAGAGGAAGAAAGAATGTTTCCAAAACTCACCTGAAGTCCCCTTCTGTGCTGCAAAGTTTCTTCCCCAGATCCGATACTTTTCACCGTCGTTTGAGTTCCCTAACTAAAAACATGAGACTGGTGTTGTCGTTTCATCGTCAGCCTCAAACCCTTCCACATTAGGGCAAATTAGTCTGGCAATGGCGCGGAGAATTGCATGGATCTCGGATTGGTCGACGGTACGGCTTCGTAATAAGCACTAGCTGAGACAGGATGAGTTTGCAGGAGATTGGACTTTTGGGGAGGCTGCGAATCGACAGAGCCCCGGGATACGATGATGTTTTCTCAATTGCTGCACATGTAGCCGAGGCCTGGGGAACGCGGAGATGAACCAGGCACTGTCCTCTAAGCCTCAATTTGGTCACTTCGGCTGCGTAAAGATGCTTTGAGCTTGAAGGATCAGACTGGGTTGCTCGTACGGAGCACCAAGGCGAGGACTTGTCGATACGTAGTCAATGCTGCCCGCACCCGTGCTTTCATGGATATTCGTTCCCTTGCTTCAGGTATGCTGAAGGCACTCATTTATACTTGTTCGTTTATCTCCAGCTATTTCCGTTGGCCCAGCTCTTTTCGTTCGACTGCGACAATCTCTACTGATCACTTCAAGTCGCCAGACAGGCGGATGAAGCTACAGGATAGAGTATCCGAAGGACGTGACTGTTGCCGTTTTAGGTGATCATTCTATGCGGATTCGCGGGATCAATTGGGGGCGGGATCTGTGTCTGTAATGTCAACCGAGAACCGACAGGTTTTGGGTTCCACGGCATGAACACTCGATGCTGGCAGCTGGGGTTGCAGGAACAGAATTCATCTGAAGATGAGGCCTATATGCAGCCGATTTGAATGGTTTGCATGAGCTTTGGGGGGCCAGTCCGTAGCCGACCTGACCTATAAACTTCATCAGCGCAGAAGTGATGGAGATCTAGAAGAAGTACTTCGCACTTCAATGCCCAGTCTGAGATAGTCGTCCGCAAGGTTTTGTGTCCAAAAGGCTCAATGGGGGCCTATGCCATCAGAAGGGCTTGTGCTTCGTGTTTCATTGTGTCACTGCATCTTTCTGCCTTGCCTGTTGAAACATGCGAGCAAACTTGTTGGTGGTTAGACTCTGTTGCGAGCATCCTGGGTGGTCTTCTATTCCTCCTATTCCTCTCGACGCATAGCTGTGCAGAGCCATTCTGAGTGCACGGCCTGAGATACTGTTTGAGGTTGCGAGATCGCCGAGCTCTTTGCGCTTGGGAGAGTAACCAGAAGTTGGTGATCACGATCGTAGGGCTGAGTCCCAGCTCAAGCAGAGAAGACGGGGACGGCAGAATAAATCGGTTTCCAGCAGCTGCAAGGATACGCATTCGAGCTTACCCTAGGGGCGCTTTATAATTTGTTAATCTGTGCTGTCAAGTATGCCAGATGTTTCTTATGGCTCAAAGCAGCAATTGCCGGAGCTTATCATGTATTGAGGTATTGAGCTTGGTATGGTGGCTTTATTGTTTCGTGGCGGTCCAATCTCTGAGCGCCTGTGGTGATAAGCTTGATCGGTTTGCTAACCGTCACACCTGAAAGGTTAACTCTGATCTCTGGCCGTTACGAGTGTAATCACTGAATGTGTATCATGATCAACACTCACTCCATTCCAAACCATTTCAATGATGCAAACGAAGAAGAACCAGTCCCTGATCTCCAATGTTGAAGAAGCCAGTGGCTCGCTATACGCACTAACGCAGGGGATCCAATGAAGACGGTCCACCAGATGCGGCCAAGCCACTGCGGCTTTGAAGGGTCTGGCTCTGGCTCTGGCTCTGGCTCTGACAGCCCCAAAGCCATTCCATTCAAGGGCGAGCTCCCCGTCAGTCACCCCATCCCAGTTCAAGGGATAATCCTCAAGACCCCCTAAGAACAAAGTGAAGTGCCTGACCACCAAAACCTCGAGTATCGTCAACCCTTGCTTCAAATTCCGACCCTTTCGACTCTCATTTATCCCCTCGTCGCCGTTCAAACGCTCATTGCCTTTTTCGAATTCTACCTTTTTCCGTGCGCCCATCTCGACCGCCATTGTTTCATCATGGCTGGTCATTGGAGTCCTCGACAGCGCACGAATCGCGCCAACACTGTCGGCGCATTTGTCTTCTTCGTCATATTTATCTACTTCTTCCGCGATACTTTTTTACCCTCGAGTACGCCGGCGCGGAAACATAGAAATGATTACTCTCATATGGCCCTGGGCGACAACGATGTCGAGATGGTGGTCGCAAGTATGAAGCATGAAAATGTTTCGTGGCTTGATGAATATCTCCCTGAATGGAAGAAGAACATCTACGTGGTCGACGACAACAAGGCCAAGTTGACTGTGCCTATGAACAAGGGTCGCGAGGCCATGGTCTTCCTGACGTATGTCTTTTCGTTCTCCGTTGTGTATTTATGATACTGATATTTCTGCGTCCAGCTACATCATTGATCGATACGACTCCCTGCCCGGCAACGTCGTCTTTCACCACGCCGAGCGCTTCCAATGGCACAACGACAACCCCGATTACGATGCTCTCCCTCTGCTCCAAAACTTCCGTTTCGATAACCTAAAGAAGGTCGGCTATGCCAATTTGCGATGTGTCTGGGTCCTTGGTTGTCCTGCTGAGATTCGACCTATCAAGGACGAAGCCCCTGCGAAGGAGGGTGAACCTATTCACGCCCGCCATGTTTACAAGGCCGCTTTCCAGGAGCTATTTCCCAGTCTTGAGATTCCCGAGGAGGTCGGCGTCACTTGCTGCTCGCAATTTGCCGTTCGCCGAGAGACCATTCACTTGCGTCCACGCGCAGAATATGTGCGATTTCGTGAGTGGCTGATTGTGTCTGCCTTGGGAGATGACCTCAGCGGCAGAGTTCTTGAGTACTCATGGCACAGTACGTTCAATGCCCCCACACATCTACTCACCGATAAACTAACTTTTCGCAGTCATTTTCGGCAAACCTGCAGTCAATTGTCCAAACGCCGCCGATTGCTATTGCCAGAACTATGGCATGTGCGATCTCAAGTGCGAGGCAGATAAGTGTGAAGGCCAATACACACTCCCTCCCTTCTCAACCCTCCCCAAAGGTTGGCCCCAGCTCGGATGGAAGGGAGAGAACCGTGGATGGAAAGGACAGCCATAAATAAAGGAGGGACAAATATAATGGATCCGCATCGCCTATAGGGATTTTACGAATGATGGGGGGTTTTCCGAACGTCTGCACTGCATGTTTAATTTGGGGCCTTTCATGGGAAGTGTTTCGACGACTGGGAAGCGTAAGTATTCCTTACTTTTGGGTTTCTGGAATTATTGGTTATGGGATGGGCGTCTAGGACTGGGTTGGGCAATCTGTTATGTCTGCACCAAGTAGAGTTTCTGTAACATCATCACGGAATAATTAAAAGACCATTCAAAAGATACACGTGTCAGGGAAGACAAGAAAAAGTCTAGCCTTCATTCAAGATCACAAAAATGACTAACCTTCATATCTACTGGGTCTACAAACTTTAGGTACTGGTAAGATAGGGTATAAGTTTTCTTGCCCCCTGAGGACACGGCATTTGCATTGAAAGGTCAAGTAATTTAGAGTTCACGTTAACACATAAAGCCAAGCTGTCACATTCCAAGGATGTGCTATACTGTTGACTCAGAGCAGGGCTGGAGATAGTTACGGAATTAATTTGGCTATACCATTCGATAGAATTTATGCTATTTTTTAAACTGGTAGTTATCAGACATGGATTCATGGATCACAAACATTGGATGTTTCCTATTCTGAATATTTTGCTGTCGTAGCCAGAAGCTCGGCCCCCCACCTCGGAATTGAAGCCCCACCCCCACTTCTTCCAAGCTCAACCTGAAGCTGCTGTGAAAGCTCACCTTTAACAACAGATTCATAGCTTCACCAACATCACACTTACACTTAGCCATCAAAACATTACAAGTCTGTGATAATCTCAAGCAATAGTACTACCGAGAGTACATATTTTAAGATGGATACATCAACTCCCTCTAATTTGATGGGTAAGATCTCGTTGACCGAATATTATCACATTGCTAACATTGCTCAGACAAACACCAGAAGATCATCTCCGAGATCCTCAGGTCCTACCGCGATTTGATAAATTGCGTCACTGTAAATGGAATGGACAAGGAAAAGCAAGGCGACTACGAGGCTCAAGCGAATAAGCTTAACTTCAGGGACCCCGATGTAATGGCAGCAGCTGGCTTAAGGACACAAAGAAAGTTTGACGAACTGGTAAGTCACAGCGCGTCAACGAGATATCATCACTGACATGGAACAGTACGAGAGCATCAAGGAACTACTTGCTCTGACTCGTACAATCAAAGAGCTCTGGGTGTTTGGACCTGTCGACAGAGCTGATGCACATCGCAAACAGAAGGAGGCGCAGATTGACCGCGACGTTGCGGAAATCACTACTCTTTTCAACAAGATCGACGCGAATGCCATGCGAGATCTTGCGGAAAAGAACGGTGGCACGTGGGAACCTCAAGGAGAAGCTGCGTTGACACCACCAGCAGCGCAAGCCCCGACTGGAAATTAGAGAGGCATTGGGGCGGCTTCTCGAGAATCATCGCCATCAGTCGCCAGTTCGGTAACACTGGGACGTGAATCATCGGTGGGAAGCGATTTCCCTGGCCCGTGGTTACCCTCCAGCTGGGGATGAATCAGAACGTAGAGGGTCCAGAACGCTCGACTATGATACTCCGGAAAATTAGGCGCGGACACAATATTCAGTTCTATGTTCGAAAAGGCGTTTGTTTAGGATCATGAGGCAGAAGGCCTTCTAATCGGCGGGACTGACGAATATTAATATTGGATGGCGTTTTCGGAGTTGGTGTTCAAAAAGGCTACGATATAGATCGTCAATTTGGGGACCTTTTCAAGAATTCTTATTACTTTATTTGCACCCTTTGGTCGTCGCTTAAGCTCCTGACAAGCCAGGCTCATAGCATGAACCCTCTCTAAGATTATACCAAACCTAACCTAAGTGCTTCTAAATATGTACAATTATTCTTGGCACTTAGAATCGCCTCTGGCAGTGATTTCGGCGAGGTGAAGTTGTGTTCCTATTTGTATTCATCCTTTAGAGATATCGCCAGGCTCATTCATCAGCACCCTTAAGGATATCATGAGGAGCTCTTGTTTCCGATTCGAGACAAGATGGAGTTTGGCCGTGATCGCAGTTCAACGAGGTAAGGTAGGTGCGGCCATGGCTCCTGCCCTCATCAGCTAAATCTGAACCTCCTTCCCGAACCACGCGTAGGCCACGCCCTCAACGTCCTTCCTCACTTCATATGCTTCTTATTTCTCCCTCGATTTTTTCTTTCCATCTTCCTCTGGTCATTCACCTTCGCCATAAACTTGAACCGCGAAACTCCTCTCGTTTGTCTTTCACTTTCATTCCGTGTTCTCCTTCATCTCATCATGTTTTCTCAACTATTCATCGTTGCCTTTGGCGTCACGGCTGCCCTTGGCCAAACATCTTATGGAGAGCAGTTTAAGTACTGGGGCTGTGCTACTGTTGACGCTGCCGGCTTCAGCAACCCAGTCCCTCTTCCCAACGGGATCTTGACTCCTGAAGCATGCCAGGCCGCTTGCTCTGGCCACATGTTTGCTGCGGTTTCTCCTGAGTAAGTCGTGTTGCATGATCATCAAACTAAGCCTAACATTTTCAGTGCTTGCCGTTGCGGAGATGATGTCAACGCCATCAAGTCGGTCGACGAACACTCTTGCAACTACCCGTGTACTCAAGACCCCAACTCTCCCATGTGTGGTGGAATCTGCCCCAAGGGTACTCCCAGCATCTCGAACTTGTTCATCATCGAACCGGCTGAGCTTCAAGCTTCCGAACCTGTGCCCCAGCTAGAGAACCCGTTGAACCAGCCTATGTCTATCAATGCTGTCCCTGCATCCGTGGCTCCACAGGCTTCATTTGCTTCTGACGCACTCCCCGTGGCTACATCGTCTTCTCTGCCGGGTGTTCCCCTTTCTCAGAGTGAGGTTGTTCAGCCTCCTCCGCAGTCAACTGAGGCCGTTCAGCAACCCCCTGTGACATCAGTTACTCCCCCATCGTCGACTTCCATTCCATCTGATCCTCCCGTCACCTCGCCGGATCAGCCTGAGCAGTCACCTTCACCGTCGACCATCAACTTCCCGTCTACTCTTACGCTGCCTTCAACTGTATCCCCGTTGGCCCCGGCAGCGAGCGCCCCAGACTCTACGAAGGAGGTGCCTAGACTCCCGCCCAAATCTCTAACAGAGCCTTTCACAAGTGAAACTTTGGTGACAGAGACGGGCTCTCTTCCCTCCGTGACACCGACCCGGGTGGCTGTGTCAAAGTCGAGCCGCTCTGAGATCTCGATGCTACCCACAATTGGCGGTCTCCTGTTCATGGTCATGATGACTATTTAGTGATGAGGGATAACAATCCGACTTCGCATTCATATGCTCTTGGAAGCACCAGAGGGAAGCAATGTCTAGGCAGCTGGATGGTATTGTGGTTGATGTCAAGCAATCTTGAGGCCGTCTAGGTCAACAGTGTACAATATCTTAATGTGGGGAGAAAAGAATGCACGGCTTATGAGGCTGTTTAGAACATTTGTTCAAATCCGAGTTTGCTGTGGCAGTTAACCTAATCGTGATGGTGCGTTTCTTTTTGATTGGAATTGGAGATACTGGAGTTCAATGTTAACGTAGCCCGAATTTCCGAGTAGATTTCGCCACAGATAGAGATTTTGATTCATGAATCTTTTGTAGTTAAGTCTCTCGCATTCGTCTCTTGGATGCCCTCAGGGAGCAAAAAACATCAGTTCCTGATATTGTCAAAACAAACTCAGCAATGATATCCTGAACTTAGCAAAAGGTATTGGATCCTAAGCTTAGGCTAAGTTACCCAACTATTTATTTAAAATCGAGGCCCCTGACTTTTTCCCCTTCCTAGCATGCGCCAAAAGACGTCTTATAGCCGAGGATTTGATGAATGTAGGGTAAGCAAATCGAGACATTGACGTATATCAATGCATGAATGGCGGCCCCACTGGAGCTCCGAGTGCCAACGCAGGGGAAAGTGGCGGGGTAGAGCTGACGACGGAACAACCCAAGACAACATCGATACCTACACCTACAACCCATGAGATAGGCAAGATGCAGTCCGGAATCTCAGGTAAGACTGCAGAGACTCTAGCGGTGGACTTCTGCTAACAATTGTAGCCTCTCAGGAGCTGCAGGACCAGTTCAACTCGTTGCTGTCGTCGGACGATACCTTTGGTCTCCTCGCAACCATTGAGAAAGAGGCTCTGGTCCCCGTTGCTACGATCCCTTCAAAGTCAAGCTCATTCTCCGATAACCTCTCTGGCCTCGAGCCTCACCTCAAGCCTGATGCCGCGCTCTACATTATCCTCCGTCGCTATGACACCGCTCCTCGATTCCTAGCCATTACCTACGTCCCCGACTCGGCAAAGGTGCGCCAAAAGATGCTATTCGCTTCAACACGCTTGACTTTTGTGCGTGAGCTGGGAACAGAACATTTCCGAGAGACCATCTTTGCTACGACAGCCGAGGAATTGAGCGTGAAGGGCTTCGAGAAGCACGATGCGCATAATAAGCTGGATGCACCGCTCACCGAAGAGGAGCAGCAATTGGGCGAGGTTAAGCGTGCTGAGCAAGAGGCGGGATCAGGAACAGGTCACAAGGAGATCCATCTGAGCAAGAACTTTGCTATGCCCATCTCCGAAGACGCCGTTGCTGCTCTGAAGGAAGTTGGCCAGGACGGGGGCCGAATCGTGACGATGCTGGTAAGTACTTGAACCATGAGCTGATCCATCCCACATAAACTAACCCCTCTATAGAAAATCAACCCCGATACCGAGGTGGTGGAGCTCGTCCCCGAGGCACCCACTCCAAGTGGGATCGCAGAACTGACGCAGGCCATCTCCTCAAGTGAGCCGCGGTTCACCTTCTACCGCTACACTCACACGCACAACGGCGCCGAGTCGAGCCCCATCCTGTTCTTCTACACCTGCCCGTCAACACCCGGCAACAAATCCATCAAGTTCCGAATGATGTACCCCCTGATGAAGCGATCCGTGCTGGAGGTCGCTGAGCGGGAGGCTGGTCTTAAGTTTGAGAAGAGGTTTGAGGTGGAGGAGCCTAGTGAGATTACCGAGCAGTCGGTTTTGGAGGATTTGCATCCCAAGGTTGCGGCCCGACAGGGCTTTAGCCGACCCAAGCGACCTGGTCGATGAATCTGATCTGAGTTGGTGAGATCTGAGTCAGTACGGTGAAACGTGCTCCTTTTCAGCGCCTCCAGTTTGAAACGGGGCGGTTAGATAAACGTTGAGATTGATACACAAAAAAAGTCAATTGCCCAAGCTACAAATGCTGGTATTTATCCAAGATGCATGCACGCAATAAGAACCCAAGCCGCCCTTCACTCCAATGCATGGTATACTTGTCCGCTCTCTATACTCCTCATCCGTCGTTTTCTTTTTGTCCTTCTCCTCTCATCTTGCCATCCTAGATCGACTCTTCAGCTTCCTTCACAGCAACTTGAACTGTGGATTGATTAGAAACTGAGACGATATAAAACGGCTTCCAAGGTATATGTTGACTGGCGTTCTCGTGGTTCGTCCTTCTGAGTGAAAGGGGTTCCCCAACAAAGAGCTTCAGTTTATGATGGTGATTTCGTGGTTTGTTTCCACTGCTTTATTCCTCGTACTTGCCTCCGACTAGGGAAATGTTGCTCTTTTCTAGCTTATCCTTGAGGAACTCGTAGACGGTGAATGTGACGGCCTGACCGGGGGCGACACGCATGATTCGAGGGGTGATACCCTTGTAGAAAGCGTGAACTCCTTCTTGCCTGTGACGAGTCAGTACATCAATCTTTCTCTTTTCGAACTGTGTGACTCACTTGAACATATCTCCAGCAATTCGAGTAATTCGTGTCCAGGCGCTGACTCCAGGCTCAGCAGTAGCCTTTTGCAGACGAGTCTTGATAGTATCGATAGGAGCGTTGCTCATAGGACCCATAGCACCAGAAACAAGACCGATAAGAGTAGTCTGCCAGTTGGGCAGGTTTGTGTTCTCATACTGAGGCTGCCACTTCTTCAGCCAATCCTTAAAGTAGCTGTACGCAGTAAAGTTAACAGCCTGGTTAGAACCCTGCCTCAACGCCGTCAAGCTCACACCGCGGTACAGCGCACCGAAGCCCTCCTCCTTAACAACAGTGTACAGCGCATGCGCAGCATTGCGATACTTGGGGACGTCGAGTGGATCTGCCATGGAGTGGTGCTGCGCCTGGAGACGAATCTTGATGACCTCCATGGGGGTGACGACGGCGACGGCTTCTGTGACACCGGCTGAGAGACCGGCGATGAAGGTGGCCTTTCCGGAGACGACGCCGGTTGTGGGATCAGCGAGGATCTGCTTGTACCACTCAAAGGAGGTGAAGCGGATGGCCATCTTGGGGACGATGCCTGTGAGGACGGCGCCGAGACCCTTGTAGAGACCGAGGGGTGTCTCCTTTGCGATGATGGCGGCGCCGGTCTTGATGAAGCCGCGCTTGGGGGCACCTGGTTGGCGCGCGCGCCTTGAGAGCTGCATGCGGACTTTGATTGTGTCTTTTCATCATTTCACTTGTTAATTACTTTTTCTTTGGTGGTGAGACTTTTTGGGTTTGCGACTGGAGCTTACCGAGGGGATGACATGCGAGAGCTTCCATCATACCAGCACCACCACCAGCTGCGACTCATGTTAGTTTCTGTACAATTGCGCATGGAGAATTGGTCTCTAAGAACCATTTCTTTTGGCTGCGACATACCAATGAGGTTGACAGCCGCTGAGGGCGGCTGTTTCTTTCCATTTCCATTCTTTGAAGCCATTGCGACAGAATTGATCTCTCGGTCAATCTTGCGCCGAGTCAAACAACGAGTATTTCAAAATCCGAGAGGTTTGCGCCGAGTTCGTAGAGCCGAGGTTCGGATCGGTGGATGATTTTTATTTACTTTTAGTCTAAGGGCAGCTTCGAAAGAACAAGAGGAACAGACGGGACAGAGAGCAAGGGACGGAAAAGTGAAAGAGAGGGCTAAGAGGAGAGAAGAGAAACAAGAGCGGAAGGAAATCGGAGGACGAGGGAAACAATTTAAAGAATAGACAAGAGTAGAGGAGCATATGCCATTGACCACGATCCATGTCGGCGATGGACCGAGTCTAGTAGAGGGTCTAATAATACTTACACACCTCAAAAGGTTATGATTGAAGTCCGGAGAACCCCACATTGTGAACTAGAAGAGCTAGATTACGGGGAAAAATAAGTTGGAGTTGGGGAATGGACGGGAACGGGATTGGGGGTGAGAAAATGGAAGACCTCGGAGGATACCTTGGCAATGAATTGGCTGAAGACACGGCATCCAAGGTGTGAATATGATGTTATTGTTCACTTGAATTGCTCTATCTACAACATAATCTGCCAAACTAATGCTCATGAGCTGTATACTCAACTACCAAAACGTATTCTCATCATGGCATGTAGATTCATGCCTTCACACCCTCAACCCAGATGCCGTCCCATCGTCTCTCACATGTTATCCCCTAAACCCCTTCCAGAACCAACACAAGAAACTCTCACTCACCATGAACTCTGACGTCGGCCCTCAGCTCTGGGTTTCTTTAGACCGAGAGGCAATGCCCCACCAGTGGTCCGGGCAGATGGAGGACCAGGGTTCAGAGCATCATTCCATGCGGCCGAGAACAACGAGCCCTCTGACTGTTTCTTAAAAGAGTGGCACATGCTACAACTGTAGAGAGCCCTGAAGGAAATAAGTTTGGTGATCACGAGCTTGTTGAGATGACTCAATCTAATAGAGCGAGCTCGGTGAGAGATTGGTTTGGTTGTAAGTGACGTCGATGCTCGCTCTTTTACCGACGGGTTGCCGAGCTTGTGATATTGCGGGGTCTTGTCCCCGATAATCAACTTTATTCGTGAGGAGAAAAGGGCAGAGCCGTGTGTATCATGACAGCCCAGGTGAAGGGAAGAATTTACGTATTCATGATCACGAGCTCCAAGCAGGGACTCATTCTGTATCATTGGTTCTTCTTTCATCACCTTCAACGGTAGCTGCCACCAATTATCATCCCCCACAGCCTTTTATTTCTAGTCACACACCTCTAACCAAGACTCACACCCTCTCCAAACGGCCATCGTCCGCAAGTCAAGGGGAGAAAATAAAACAATAGCAAGGGAAAAAAAAAAAAGGTGAAGCGCATGACCGAGGTTTGCCGAGGTCTGCAAGTGGACTCAGCCTTGGATTTCCATCTCACTTTTTACTTAGAAGATCCAAGATCTATTTTTTATAAATCTCCGGAAATACTTCACCGTCGGGTAAAGACTCTCGCACAATGCCGTGCCTGTAAATAGGGAGGATATCGATTACCGATGAAAGGATATAAGTGACCCCCCCGCGGAAACTGTGAGTATCAACTCTTCCGTGCTGTTCCGATAATATTTGGGATTGTTTAGAGACATGGTTAGGCACGGATAGATGCCGATGTTATATGCCTTTCCATGTTTCCATTCAACTCGGAGCTCGAGGTCGGAGCTTCGGAGACTCGGATGTGAGGTCTGATTGGTTGTGTACCTGAGGCGCTTCCGATAGACAAGAGAGTGTCGGAATGGGAGGGTCCACTTTCGCGGAGCCGCGACGGTCAAAGGTCGTACAGTAGCCGACCCGGCCAGGAAGGTCTCCGCTAGACATTCACGGCTATACTATTTCGACAGTATATCCTGAAGGTATCTAGTTATTCTTTACTCTATATACCTGTGAATAGCCTCAAGTCTGTAAGTATCTCACGGATAATGACCTTGAGAACACGGTATAAAACGGAAGAGTCCCCTTGTCACAAATTATACCCGGATGTGACTTCAACCGCCAGGGTCCTAGATCATTAATTAGATGGATTTGACTGGTCCGCTTACCGCAAATCATGCTGGATCCACATCCCGATATTGCAAACCCCCAAAGTCTTGAATTTGGTCTGAAGATGGGGGATGTTTGGGATGAAACGTAGCAGTGTTTGCCGCGGTTTGTAGTTGCTTGGTATGCTTGATAATGTGATCTTGCCTGTTGATATTCTTGCAGGACAGGATTCGACACAACTTTGCTTTGCTTGTTACATGAAATTTGGTCATGAAGTCATCACTTGCGTGAAGTGAGGGCAAACATCCACCATGAGGTCTATGCATCAGACACTTCGTGTGACGCGAGCTACAAACAGACTGCATACTCTAATGCCTGTTTGCAAAAGTCATTCGTAATGCTCCATCTCATGACTATCAGTTGTATTACCCCATCTGTAATGATCATGGCAGAGGTCTTCGGCCAAGCTAAGCAACAAATGTGAAGCCTGCAGACTATCACAAGTCTTCAACCCTATAAAGCCAACAGTTCCGTTCACACCCTTCACTTCCAGTTTGGAACACGCTATTTTATATAAGCTTGGATAATATCCAATGTCTCATTTCATCTTCAATCTACTCATCTATACTATAGCGCTAGAATCGCAATAGCTGGCACATCTTTTCCTTATATATCCGCCGCCTCCCCAGCATTTCTCCCTATATTATTCGCTGGCCCACACTCAACCACCCTCCCTCTATCCAACCTCAAGCACCAAGTCGCATCCTCCACAGCCTCCAACCGATGCGCAATCGTGATGACAGTGCTCTCTCTGAGTTCCTGCCTAAGGATCCTCTGCACCATCGCCGCTGTCCCACGATCAATCGACGCCGTCGCTTCGTCGAGAATGACAAGGCCGCTTCGTCGAAGTACAGCTCGACATATACCCACGAGTTGTCGCTGTCCTTGACTGAGGTTCTTTCCACCTGCGTCGATGCGGGTTTCTAAACCCCAGTCAGCACCCAGAACGCGATGGATTGCGTTTGTGCAATCTTGGTCGGAGAACTTGGCTTCTGGGTCGATGTTGTCGTGTAGTGTGCCTGGGAAGAGGATTGGATCTTGTTGGATGAACGTCACTCGATTACGGAGGGCTGTACGGTTGATGTGGGCGAGGTCGATGCTCCCGATGGAAACGGTGCCTGAGTACGGCGCTTGTGTTACCAGGAGAGCGTTTGCGATGGTCGACTTGCCGGAGCCTGTTCGACCGAGAACTGCGCATGTTGAACCACCAGGGATCTCAAATGATACATTGTCCAGAACCGAGGGGAGGTCATCAGCGTACTTGAATGACATATCCCGGAAACATACACTATCACATGGCCTGGGCCAGTCTTGAGGAGGCTCAATATCACCGCTGGGTTCCTCGGGAATGCGGTTCAGAGCATCGACTCTCTCGAGCGACACAGCATCGAGCTGAAGAGCCGCAAACTTCTCACAGAGCTGCTGAACAGCAATCATGGCGATGTTGGTTTGAGTCAGAACAAAACCGACTGCACTAGCCGGAGTGCCCATATATACCATGGAGAGAACGAGGATGGTTCGCATAATGGCTGAAGACATACCGAGTCTAAAGTCGAGCCAGAACGTCATACTCCAGAAGAAATGATCGTGCTTTTGGAAGTCGTCAACTGCTTCCAAGTGCTTATTTTGGAACCGGCTTTCAACCTTTAGAGCACGAATTGTTACAAGACCATCCTGCATGACTCCAATGTTGGCGATGATGGGAGTCAAATATCGCATCTCCATTCGGCGAAGACAGCGTGAGGCGGGGACGTATATACGGTAGAAGTATGCGAACAGAATGGCAACAACAAAGATAACCGCTACGAGGAAGATCTGATGTGTCATAATGGCGAAGAGACTCAGCGAGAGAGCGACCAGGTTAAAGACGAATTGTTCGAGGGGTGCGAGAATTCCACCATCGACCATGCCCATGTCGGAAATGAGACGGTTCTTGAGCTGGCCTGTTGGCGTGATATCGTGGTACCGGAATGAAGCCTTGCTGACTCTGTCGATGGCGATTCTGAAGAGTCGCTGAGCTGCACGGATGCTGATTGAAGCGAGAAGGACTTGGGCTGAGGCGTAAGAGAGGATTTGGGCGATTGATAGACCTGCGAGAACGTAGAGCCAGGGTCGAGGGTTTTGGTTAGGATTGGGAAGACCCCAGTATTCGCTTTCGATGAGCGTCTCGAAGTTTGCAGATTCATGGCCCCATGCTTCGAGGAGTCGTGCTCGCGCAATGTCGCAGTATCGGGATAATCCATAGAACAAAGACAGGAAAACCCACAGATGCCATCCTCCTGCACCCATGTACCTGAGATAGATGCCAATAGGAATAGCCCCTGTCTCGGTGACTTCTTCAGGAAGACCCTTGTCGTTTGGAAGTTCTTCGGATACTTGCTCATTCGGCATTTCGTGAGGTTGAACTTCAGCAGGGCCAGAGTGAGAGAGATGAGGGTGGTCGAGTTCTTCTTTGAGTTCTGTTGGGGTAAGGACATGGGCGTAACCATCGTTGATATCGATGACTTGATCGGCGTGTCGAAGAACTAGATCATCGCGATGGGTAACGAGGACAATTGTTCGAGTCTTGGCCAGGGGTCCACAGAGGAAGCGTTGAACAATGTAACTCGCTGTGTCGTGATCGAGGGCAGCAAGGGGATCGTCCAGAAGGACAATTCGACAGCTGCTATAGACCGCCCTTGCCAGTGCAACACGTGCTTTTTGACCACCAGAAAGACCAATACCGCCCTCCTCAAGCTTCGTCTGATCACCCATAGGAAATGTCGCAAGATCAGGAATCAGCGCACAAGCACTAATAACCTCTCGATACCTTTCACTATCGAACGATTCATGGAAGATAATGTTATCTCTGATACTCTTATTCTGCAACCACGGAAGCTGCTGCGCATACGAAATAGGTTCATCAGCTCTTGAGAAGTAACCGCTCTTGTGCTCCAGCTCGTTGAGGATCGCAAGCAATAAACTAGATTTGCCTGAGCCAACTTTACCGCGCACAACAGTCAGACCCGTTGAGAACTTGAGGGTCAAATCGCGAAGAACAAGATGATCTGTAGCGGGGCGTGCGAAACTTGCTTTGTGGAATTCGATGTCACGCGGCTCACAGGCGCTGAAGGCGTCTTCGTCTCGGTCGGGTTCGGACATGTATTTGTTGACGCGCTCAACGGGGATAGTGCACTTCCATACTGCAGAGATGAGGTCGAAAGCTTCGCGGGTACTGGCCTCGAGTTGTGCAAAGAGTTGTAGTGAAGGCCAGATAACGTCGTTGGGGAGGCCACGTCCAAGGATGAGTGTATATAAACAGATACTCGCAAACGGATAAACCGCACCTCCAAAGACATTGATCGTGGATATAGTAGCGTTGACCATAGAAATATGAAACCGCTTCCTCATCTCAACATCTCTGAACTTCAAGATGCGATCTTTCCACGAGGATGTCCAGCCATTGAGCTTAAGCGGGCGACTAGCCTCTACAAAATGCGCAACGGCCTGAGCCCTCCGATCAGAATGCCCCGTCCGTTGACGTTCAAGCTTGATGACTTGACGAACGAGGAGGGAGTTGCAGATGAGGAAGATGACCATGAATCCGAAGCCGACGCAAGATGGCCAGCCCATGATGTCAATCAGGTAGTAGATCGTGACGATGACTTTGATGGGCGTTGCGACGACGCGTGGAAACTCCCAGAATCGCTGGGATATCTCATAGGTATCGCCACGGATTAGGTTGACTACCTTTGCGTTTGAGGCTTGATGGTCTGGTGCTGGTTTCTCTGCTGGTCTGGACTTGTTGTGGCCGCAGCATTTGTTGAAGAACCTGCTAAAGCGGTTTGAAGAAGTGTTACTCTGTTGAGGATCTGCTGAGGGATCTTTCTCTGTCATTTCGGATCCTGGGACGGCTCTTGTGAGAAGTTTGCTGAATAGTCCAATGAAGGTCTCACCGCGACTTCGTTCGTAGGCCTTGCGGGAATACCATCCTGACGATGTTCGTGCAATTTGGCGGATAGTGTCGATGCTGAGAATAACGACACACCAGAGTCCAGCTTCTGCAGGGTCGTTCTTGTCGAGGGATTGGTAAAGCTTGCTTGTGAGACGAAGATTAGAAACTTCAGCGACTCGTTCAAGAATAGCTGCGAATGTGCCGATGAGAAGATCCAGACCGTTGGCTTCGATGAGGCACGGAAGAAGCTTGCCCTTGAGCGTTCGGAATACCTGGTGCAGTCTCCAGTGCTGAAACTCATAGGGGAGCTGCCAGACGTCTTCGATGGCGATTTCTCGTTTTTGGGCGATTTTCGATAGCGGGTTTACCCATCTCATGGTCCAGAACTGGAAGAGGGTGAGGTTGTCTTCCGGACTTCGGACGTGGTTAGATGGAGCGGCTTTGGCGTTTCCGATATTTGAGTAGCCCCAGAATGGGTTTCGGAGGGGCATGTTCATGATGACCAGAATTGCCAGGATCTCGAGGGTGAGATGTCCAATGTCGAAGGGGTTGATTGAGTTGGCCTTGAAGCTGAGATAGTAGATCGCTCTAAGGGTTAGAGTCGTTGCCATCATGAGAAAATACTGCAGCATCAATAGCTTGGGAGCTTGGACAGGCCTATCCAGAACCGTCACCAAGGCCACGACAGTCCAAGGCACAAGCTCCATAAACGAAGCTTTGTGATGAGAATGAACGATAGCAGAACTGATAGCCAGCCCCAGCCCAAGTAGGGCGATGAGCAAAAGACATAGGGTCCAGAAAGTCCATTTTCTCTTCTTGGGATGAAACGGTGGCGGTTCTTCTGCAAAAGGTTGTAACCAGCGGGGGGTAAACCGTGACAACGGTGTCCGGCAGAGATATAGCAAAAGTATCGAACATGAAGCTATATCAAGACTGAGCATGACGCCCACTTCGCGCTTCGGCCATGATGTACCCCATGTTGAGTACAACGGTTGGTCTGTGGGTATGTAATTGAAGAGCTGCTTCGAGAAGCTGGCGTGGTAGAGGTCTACAGCAGCCATACTGGCAAACAGCCAGAGTTTCAAGGTATATCAACTGAATAAGGTTCTTAGCTCATCAAGCTTTTGAGATAAACGGCGAGAAGTAGGATGTAACGTAATAAACGGAAACTGAAAGCGTAGTAAATGATGGCAAGATGTCAATGGGTGCGAAAATGGCTTGGTAGATGTACAATGGCTTGGGAAGTTGGAGGCATAATAAAGCAAACGCTTTCTGTACAACAATAGAGACGTGAAAAACATACAAAATGGGCGTTTGTTAGGTATGCTATGCTATGTCCGGGAGCTGGGACGATTCACACATGGGGAAAAAGTCTATTCGCGGGGCGTTACTGATGGGAAAAGAGAGCACAACACACATAAAACGACGAATTATAAGCCATTGGCTCACTGCACAGAGATGAAACAATTCATATGAATCAGATGTTACAATGGGCATTGGTGTATCAATGGCAGAAGTGAGCGAGAGAAGAGACGCTGGCGGTGAATATGGATTTTCCGTCCCAGTCGCGGTCGACATCAGATCAGAGACCCTCAGATGTCCAATGAGATGCTAGTGGAGAAAAGATGTTCGTTGTTGAGCGTGGAGTATTTCTCCGGATACGGCTTGGTACAGATATTCGCTGATCATTGAGCATGGGGGGAGCAGGGGAGCAGAGGGGGTTGGATGTTAACGTAGGATTCATCAAACTCGACTCAACGATGCGATGTTGTTGGTGATCTGCACCTCAGAGGCACAGTGAAAATGAATTGTTTCGTCCTGATCTGTTCTGCTTGTGTGTGATTAAAAATACAACGCTCTCAACCAATGTCCTTTTTTCTTTTCTTAAACAAGTAGAGCTCCTCCTGCAACCGCAATGGTCATTAGAGTTATCATGCCGACGCCGTTGGCTGACCACGCCTGCAGCGCAGCGACAGCGTTGTCGCTCGACGTTGAGGATGCAGCTGAGCCGGTGCTGGTAGCAGTGCCTGAAGCGGTGCCGCTCGATGAGGAGTCGGCCTTGGAGTCGTTGCTCACGAGCGCGGAGAGTTTGTCGTCGTCGACGAATGAGGCCTTCACCGAGGTTGCGTTCTTGCAATCGCTGGGAGGATCGGCCTTGCCCTTGACGAAGTTGGCAGCGATGCACTGACTTTGTTAGCATTAGACCTAAGATATTTAGAGCAAGGACATACCTGGTAGAGAAGACCGTCGACGGCAGAGGATACAACGTTGACCCAACCCTTCTTACCAGCGTACTTCTCAGGAACAGTGACCTGCGGCTGGCAAAAGGCACCAAGACCGCTCTGCTGAACAATAGGAAAGACCTGCTCCCAATCGCCGTCGGCCTTCTCGTTGAGCGTCACGCGGAAGAGCCAATTGCCCTGCTGATGCGTCGACAGCAGAGCGATAGCCTCGCCGCCGACGTGGAAGTCGACGAGCTTGTCCTTGGAGAGGTCGGGCGTGAAGCCGCCGCAGGGAGACTCGCCCTCGTTGTCGTCCTTGAAACCGATGGTCTCGGGATACTTGACTTCGAAGTGGGCGAGGGAGATGCCGCAGAGGAGAGCGGTTGAGAGGAGAGTAGAGGAGCGCATCTTGATGTTGGTGTTTTGGGGAGTGTGTTGTGAGTGTGGTTTGGGTGAGCTGTGCTGGGTTGGAGTTGGTGGGCGGCTGAGCTGCTTTTGTAGGAGTTGCGGATATCGGCAAGGGGATTAGGGAGAGGCTGAGCTAGTGTGAGCTGTGTTTCGCTAACAAGGTGTGTATGTTACCGTGTTAGATATCAGCCCGTTGTGAGAAATGACCTTCCATTGGGATCATTTAACTCAAATACTTCAAGGCAATAACATTTTCGACTCACGTAGGTAGTCAGGTCTTATATCAACTCAAGTTACACATACTTCCAGTTCCACAGCATGAATACACAACATCTGCAAACTTCCCCATCATGAAAGCTACGTCATTGAGGCTCTGTGCTCCCATGATGAACCCTCCCATCAATGCAAGCCATCTTCACTAGCCTGAAGCAATTCACGCCAATCCCCCATCAAACGTGCATCCAAAACACCCAAAGCCTCACAAAAGTCAATTCTGCAACGGTACAGAGACTTTCTACCGCAAGAGTCTAGCAGTGTAAGCCTCCATCGCCAAATGCCGTGTTAGTGGTGAGCACGTTTTTCCGCTCTACTTACCTACCCCAAGAGTTCTAGACCTCGCAGGGGAAGAAAACAGGGGTCCTTGACATGCGGAGGAGCCAATCAGAAGGGGAGCGTGCACGGACCTGAGGTTATTTGAGCAAGTTTCTCTTGTGTTAGTGAGCGAGTTTTTTGTCAGACCATGAAGAAGTTGAAATCGCAAATGAGAAGGTTTGATGAATAAATGGTGATGAAATATCGGATATTCGGCATGAACGGATAGAGCGGATGGTTTGGGGGAGATTTGAAAAAGAGATGGTAGTTGAGAGTTTGAGTTTTGGTAATTTCATGCGCAATTTGAGCGGTTGTTCGACGTTTCTACTGCCGGGTGTAGCCTCAAAGTATCAAGCTCGCATCGCTTGATTGCACCAATCTAAAGAGGTTAGTTGCAGATACAAGCGATCTGATGGGCATCTCGCCTCGCTTCGCTTCGTCTGGCAATCAATCAATCACACTCCGCGGGGTTTGCCTCTTCTTCACTATCCAACATCAGCACTCGGGCTCTTTCATACCCGGCGACCTGTGACTTTGACATCTTGTTCGATACAGTCACCGTAAGCGGTTTCATCATACCAACTTGCTCATTCATTCTCACCTGTCACGCAGTCGGAGGGAACCTGGACACTTGCACTCGAGCAAAACTTGGCTTGTTTGCAGGTAACATGAGTAACTGAAGCGCAATACCATACCATCATTGCAGGACTGTTTATGAACCAGAGATACATTGGCTCTATCACGACGCTGGCCGTCTAAACCTCCCTCCAACTCAAGTCACATCGAACCCGCGCCATCGGCGCATCATAGCCCATCATGGATATGGACCACATGCATCATGACCCCGGCTTGCGGATGGATGTCAACTATGCCTTTGCTCGTGGATACTGGTATACCATCGCTGGTGTCGTCGGCGCACTCGCTGCTATTCGAGGCGTCAACTATCTCGACGCTCAACAAAGGTACGTCGCTTGACGACCTCTCGCTAGACACGCTGACACTTTGCCAGATTAAAAGCATGTCGCGATCCATCAATAGATCATCCAACACGTCCACGAGGAGCATTCAGTCAAGCATGGGCGACAGCAACCGCCGTCGTTCGCGAAATGGGCCACCCACAATATTACATCCCCATCAATGGCCTTCGCTGGGCAACGCCGCTTCCACTCGGTCGAATCATCGTTCTAGCATGTTATTGGGTCGTTATTGTCTATTTGATGAGCTTGCAGGTTTCAAAAAACGATGTGTACTACTGGGAGCGCATCGGATATCGCAACGCATGGGTCACTCTAACCCAGTTCCCGCTACTCTACCTTTTGGCGACAAAGGTCAACGTTATCGGATTCTTGATTGGGAGCAGTCATGAGAGGCTTAACTGGTTGCATCGATGGATTGCGCGGACAATGTTTGTTACTGCGACGGTTCATGGCTTTCACTTCTGGACTATGTGGGTGCGCGCTGAATTCCTTGACTACGCACTTCAGATTATGCCGCTGGTCAAGTATGGACTCGCAGCTTGGGCAATTCTGCTCTGGAACGTCGTCACCGGTATTGTTCCCATTCGAAGGCTTTCGTATGAGGTTTGGGTGGCTCAGCACGTGCTCACCAGTATCATCATGCTGTGGTTGCTCCACAAGCATATTCCCTCGAATGCTCGATGGCTGTTGTGGATGAGTATTTCGTTCCTCGTCTTCGACCGCGCTATGAGATGGGTACTTCTCCTTTGGCAAAATGTCCGTCTTCGCCCACAAGGAACAGAGTGTCAAGGCATGAAACACCTTGGACATCGAGTCGTTACCCGCGCTGTTGGACAAGCCACGACTGTCGTTACCATCAAGGATGTACACTTCAAGTGGAAGGCAGGACAGCATATTTACCTCTGGGTCCCACGTCTCGGACCCTTCGAAGCGCACCCATACACAATCGCATGTGCGCACAAACTCGAAGGCGCATGCTGCTGCAACAGTATACAGCTTGTTGTGCGCGCCCATAACGGATTCTCCAAACGACTACACGAATATGCGACAAAGAATTCGGGATCCGAACTTACAGGCTTCGTATCAGGGCCATATGGCGTTCCCCCGAAGTGGGATATTTACGAAACGCTGGTACTAATTGGAGCGTCAACTGGCGCCAGCTTCGTTGTTCCCATCCTCGAAAGCATTGCCGCAGCGCAAAAGTCGAATTGCACACGAAGAGTCGAAATTATACTTGTTGCGAGAACATCTCAAGAAATCGAATATTACGTCGAAAGGGCCGAAGAGGCTGGCAGAATGGTACGAGCCAAAGGCGTCGGTGTAAGCATCCATATCGCCATAACAGGCTCCAATCAAACAGGCCCGGTCTTTGCTCGATCAGAGTCCTCAAACACAAGCGACTCAGACGACATCCAACCCGTCAAGGGACCAACGACAGGATGCTGCTGCAGCGCAAACGGTCCAGACGAGAAAGGCTGTCCGAGCGACTCTCCCTGCCGCGGGAAGACAACCGCCACTGTTCCAGAGCTCATCCGCGAATACACGTGCAGACCAGACATGGAGACCATGATTCGCGAGCCGGTGGAGCAGGCTTGGGGAGAAACAGGGGTTGTTGTTTGCGGCGGGCGCGAGATAGTGGCACGGACGAGGAATTGCGTGAGTCGTTTGAGCGATGAGCGAGCTGTGCATAAGGGGACGGGAGCACAGGGGATTTATCTACATGTCGAGGAGTATTCGTTTTAGATTTAGGGTCGATAGAGAATGATGATGTTATGATTGATGTTAAGCGCAGTGAAGTGAAGTGGGTTGAACGGGACAGGGATTAGTCGGTGGCGGTTAGAATGTGGTTGGTGGTGTGCTACGGCAACAAGCCCACCTCAGGATGGCAGGCCAGGGGATCAAATAGAAGCCTCCACTGTCGATTAACAAATACTGCACTGTATGCATTGACGTATGATGAAACAACACTCTCGTCCTCCTTCAACTCTCGATATCGTGATACTCATTCCAATTATAGACTATCGTGGAATGCGAAAACTGAATTATCCAAATCCACCCTCTAAAGCCCCCGGCACATCGATAGCTCCCTTCCACTAACTTAGCACGACTACCCTCAACTAGGCTAGCCCCAGCCTCTCCAATTGGTCCCTCCCGTCCCTGACCCTTGAACCCCCGAATCTCCATTCCTCCACTTTCTCTTCATCACTTTATTTCCTCTCCAGCATCAACAACGCTCGCTGTGTCTCTCTTTTTTCCTTTTCTTTTAAATGCTTCATCGCTGAGACTTTGTTTGTCCTTTGCAACAGCGCGCCATGCCTTCACGGCCGGTGCGGCGTAATCGCCCGCAGAGGCTGTCGAGGCCTTATGCCATGGCGCATGCGGGCGTGAGATTGATTGCTTGGATTACCAGCCTCGCTGCGATTCTGATGCTAGCATTTGTTTGCAAAGAGTGGCCTTCGAAGAGTCAGGTTATCATCGCTGGTGCTGTCGGTGTGAGTAACCCCTCTCTTCAATGTCTACGGTTACGCAAAACTGACGTGCTCTAGTGTGCAATTGCAATGCTCAACGACAGCTGGGAGGTTCTAGCAGTGACAGATGCTTCATTTACAGTCCCGAGATTAGCTCCCTCTAGAAGAGTACTGCACGACTTGTTCTCTCTAGCTCTTTGTGTTGGCGGAATCATTATGATGTGGGTATCAAACATCAACATCACCGACGACAAGAACGCCGAGCAGAAGCGTCAAGAACAGTGGCTCATGGCTGCCCTGTGGGCTTTGATCGCCGTGGTGTAAGTTCCTACCCTCTTTTGGAAGGATCACGTTGCTAATACGCGTGATGTAGTGGCTGGAGATTGATCTTTGCTGTCTGGGGATGTGTGGATTGTACTGGCGAGGCCAGACGTGTGGCGCGGAGAAGACAGCGTCGAAGAGGAAGAGAAAATGATCCCTGGCGACAAATGGGGATTCTCTGAATGATGTGCTATTGTGTTACGATTTGAAGTTTTGATGGCAGACGAGGAACGCGACATTTATGCATTCAACGGCGCTTGGTGTTTGGGCTTTGGCACAATAGACATGCCGACTTGTTTACTACGACTGAAATTCTTTATGGCGAGAGGATTTTGGACGACATTATGGGACCGAATGACCACCGGAGTTGATCGTGGCATCGATCGGCCCGGTAACGACTGTCTATGCCGTCATACCTTGAACCTTTGGACCACCTATTCTACGGCTGATCCTTCTGGCCTTCCTATGCGACATCGAGGAGTTTGCAAGCGTCCATGCACGGGCTCCGACATCTCTTTGATATTGCGCAGAAACTGCATGGACGACTGTCAAGCCAGACCATACCGAAATGCTGGACGGCGTCGACACGAGCATTGGTATCAGATGGACTTTACCTTCAGCCGAAAGCGGGGGGTTCACCATTGTTATTGTATGAATCCCAGCGCCGAAGCTATGAGAGATGGGCCAGGTCATATTGCTCTCGACAGTCACCGAATAACGACGATTGAATCTGTTGTTGAACTTTCTGAGCAATTGATGAGACCAACGAAGAGGGCTACGACATCTGTTTTCGAAACTATGGAGGTCTGTGGCGCATATGAGGTTTAAGTTTCTCATCGGTTTGGATGAACTGCCCATATCCCCACGCGCAATCGATTACAGAAGGAGAATGGGATACAGAACATCTTGATGACCGCTTGTTGGCTCATTGACTTTGAGCCTCAAAGTTTTTATAGCTTTTACTATCGAACCCGAAATACCAACCATGTTCAAGATAAACGCCCCTTCCAAATTCCCCTCGTCATTTTCCCCTCAGAATACTCCGAACTTACTGCCATAGCTACTCAGCAAGCCCTCTGAGGTTATCTTGAGGTGGTTCGTGTTATCTGTCTCTTGACACCAATGCTGATGGTTCATGCTTCACAGAGTTACTGAATCTATAGATACCGACTGCATTGGGTTTGCTTCCAAACTGTCCCGAGGCTACCGCTCCTACCAGCTGATGGTTTCGAAGAAACTCGTTAGCTAATTTGTCCAAAGCGATGCAAGACTCGGATTCAACGTTCCATGCCATTCCCCTTCTGAGGTTCTCTGGAATCTAGTTACCCATCAACTGTTCGATTCGACAAAATCTAGGTTTAAAGGTCTTTTGGGTTGCGGAGACGCGATTCTACACAATACATGTAATGGCTCCCCTGAAGCAGCCAAAGGCAATCACTCCAGATGGCGGTATTACTCTTGTGGACATCACAGGAATCAACGACGAGCCGAAGCAAAGCGGCGGTAGCAGCCAAGAGAGCAAGGAGCAACAAGAATCAAGAGAACCTCTCAAAGATACCCTAAGAAGGCTTGTGGAGGAGTACGAACATGACCAGAATTTTCCCGACGACCTTCTCAACCGAGCGCGCGAATACCTTGAGAACAAAAACGACGAGCAACAAGATGCTGAGCGAGGCCAGAAGATCTCTAGAGAGTTCGAGGCTCAGAAGGAACTGATGCTAAATAGCTCCATCTATCCTGAAGTCCGAGCTGTTGTGGATGATACGGACGACCCGACCTTGCCAGTTGGCACATTCAGGGTGTTCCTTTTGGGGACAATATTTGCAATCATTGGCACTGGGGTCGAACAGTTCTTTTCACTCCGAATGCCTCCTATTGGACTTTCGACATTCATTGTACAGATCTTAGCATTACCTGTGGGGAAGCTGTTGGCGAAATGGCTGCCGACGAGGAAGTTCCGGGTGTTTTCGTGGGCGTTCACACTCAATCCTGGACCTTTCAACCAAAAGGAGCAGATTCTCATTGCAATGATGGCGAATGTAACCTTTGGCGGTTCTGCAGTCGGAGCCTACATCGTGAGCATCATCCAAGTCCTGAAACTCGATGTCTTCTACGGGGAGAAGAACCTGTCGAATAGTATACCTTGGCAGACCCTCACGCTCATATCGACCCAGTTCATCGGATATGGATGTGCAGGCCTGGTTCGAAGGTTCCTGGTTTACCCGCCCTCGATGATCTGGCCAAAAGCACTGGCAAACATTGCACTTGCCAAGGCGTTGAACAAGGACAATGGACATTCAGAAGATACAGTGCACGGATGGAAGATGTCGCGATACAAGTTTTTCTTGATGTGCTTCACTTCCATGTTCTTTTATTTCTGGATTCCCAATTACCTTTTCAAAGCTCTTTACTTGTTCAATTGGCCGACATGGATATCACCAGGCAACGTCACACTCGCCCTCATAGCTGGATCAACCTGCGGTTTGGGTCTCAACCCCTTACCAACATTGGACTGGAACGTCGCCACGTATCTTGGTGACCCTATAGTAACACCCTTCTTCACACTCATGAACTTTGCAAGCGGCATGGCAATATGGGGCTTCATAGTCGCGCCGCTGGTGTACTTCAAGAATGTCTGGAATACGGGCTACCTCCCCATCAACAACAACTTCATCTACGACAATCACGGCTTGCGGTACAACCTCTCGCGCGTATTGCTGCCCGACCTTACGCTTAATCAGACCGCGTACCACGAGTACAGTGTCCCCCTCATGACATCCACTCAGGTGATCAAGTATGCGGCTGCCTTTATGATATATGTTGCTACACCCGTGCACATGTACCTCTGGCACCGTAAGGATATCATGTCTGGGCTACGAGCTTGTTGGGCACGGAAGTCGCGAGACGAGGAGTTCAATGATGTGCACAACCGTCTTATGTCTGCGTATCCAGAGTGTCCTCACTGGTGGTACATTGTCATTCTCGTTGCATCTTTCATCATCGCCTGTGTCTCGGTGAGCCTGTGGCCAACTGGCATGCCAATATGGGGCATCGTCCTAGCTGTCATCTTCACCGTGGTGTTGCAAATTCCAATTGGGATGCTCTTGGCTGTTACGAACATGGAGATTTCAACACGTATCCTCTCCCAGCTTGTGTCTGGCCATGTGTTTGAGGGTCAACCAATTCCGAACATGATTTTCCAGATGTTCAGTTTCATGTCGACGCATCAGTCGCTCAACTTTGCCAGTGATCTCAAGCTCGCGCACTATGCCAAGATCCCACCGAGGTGGGCGTTTGCTGCGCAGGTTTATGCGACTCTTTTGGCAGGTTTTGTTGGGTTGGGCGTGAATCACTGGTTACTTCGTAACGTTGAGGATGTATGTCAAGCGCATCAGAAAGACCGCTTCACGTGTCCCCGTACGCACACCTTCTTCATGTCCTCAGTGATATGGGGCGTCGTCGGACCACGTCGATTATTCGGCACGCAAGGCCCCTACCGAGCAGTCACATACACCATCCCCATCGGTGTTATAGTCCCCATAGCCGTGTACTTCATGTCCAAGCGGTGGCCCAACACCTTCTGGCGCAACGTCAACGCGCCAATACTATTCATAGGACCGATGGCGTGGGCTCCGTTCAACTGGAGCTACATGCAGGGCTCGATAGTCCTGGCGTTTGTGTTCAACAAGGTGATCAAGAGGCGGTACGCGGCGTGGTGGGAGAAGTACGCGTACGTGCTGACGAGTTCTATGAGCGCGGCTATTGGTATTTCTGGCGCTGTGATGTATTTTGCGGTGCAGCATCCGGGGATTGCGCTGGATTGGTGGGGGAACAGGGTTCAGACGGAGGGTGTTGATCAAGGGGGCTTTGTGGCCGATGGAAAGATTGTTGGCTGTTCAGTGTTGAAGGTGCCTGAGAAGGGTTACTTTGATATCGGGGTTGACTGGAAGGTGTAAGTCACGGTTGGTTCGGAGCTGAGAAGTGTTTGCGTATCGACAATGTAACTGAAGTGTTTTCATTATCTGCCTACTCTGTCTGCTAAGATATCTAGCATAGTCAATGTATTTTTAACCTGCCATGAGCATATCATCCATGGGAATTTGTTAACAACCTAACATTAGGCTTGAACAGCATAGACTTGGAATGCTCTCACCCGGAGGCGAGGGCCAAGAATAGAAACACGACTGGTCCTGACAGCTGACACTGACACTAACACACCTGGGTTAGCAATTAGACTTTGCCCTCGACATAATTAGCAACTGAATTTGCCATCAGTATCTGCCTGTTAACCGCGCGCGGATAATGAAACATGCGGCCACAAACGCGCCGTCGATCGACAACCTGATAATGTCGCCACTTTGTTGGTTGTTGGTTCTGTATATTACTATCTCGGTAAGACCAGAATGAAGACCGAGACGGTAACAAAGCACCAATCATCTGATACACATTCAAGAGTCGCGATGAGACTGAAACAGGGCGCCAGAGGAATTCATTTTAGATAAACTTTATCATGATAATCGTATCATTGTTCGAACGTCGGCGTTTGGTGAAGATACAAAGTGAAAGTCGCGTACCCGGGAGCTCGGTTCGGCGCTTGGAGTTAAGACGGGGGAGTCTGCGTGTCAATCGCTCTGGATACTCGAAATGGAAACAAAATCAAGCAGTCGGCATTAAGAAGCGAAGATCGTGTGTAAGCTGAAACTCGAAGGAAGAAGCAACCAAAAAGAATGCGGAGTTAAAGTCAACAAGGAATGGAAGAGAAAAAGCGATGATGGAATGGTCCGTAGGTAGGGAATGAGGTATATCAATCCAAACAGTAAAAGCTGCTGCGCCTACTCTGCTCTCTCTCTAGGTCTCACTCTGAGCTCTTAGGGAAGAGGCAGTGCCACAGAAGCGAACGAGCTACAGCAGAATGGCCAGGGTCAAGGTTCTGCCTTACAGGGCTGGATGGCGCCATTCCGCTTTGGTCTAGGTCTTGGACATGGGGTCAAGTTTGAGGCCTTTGCTCAGCCATTTTCTTCTTTCTTCAACGGATGCATCATGCATGCATGCATTGATTCTTGATCGAGATGCTGATACATGAAGTGATTACAATTCAAAATCTGCGAAACAAACTCTTTTGAGAAAGCAGAAGATCTTTTCGGTGAGGCAGCCAAAAAGGCAACATCGTCCTAGTTTTGGGGGCCGTTTCGTGCGTTAGTTTAGTTAGGTCTTATCGGAAGAGGCAGCACTCGCTCGGTACCGGAAGAGTCTGAAATCTATATTGTACCTTGTGTGGTATTTTGGCTGTCACGAGCCAATAGCATAATGGAATTGTTGCTAATGCCTGTCTATGTTACTGTGCCGCGAGCTGGGGGAATCACAGAAATTGGACTGTGGGTATCTGCTCTGCGTCCTTGCTTGGGACTTCGGTTTACTCCGTACTTCTCGTTTCAATGTAGGGAGAGAGAAAAAAAGGGAAACGTCATTTGGGCCTGAAGCTATTCGCACCAAGTTGTGTAACGCTGCAATGCGTATTTGACAAGTCTACATGAGATGACGTACGCGCGCCCTTGGTCCTACATACTTTGAAAGTGCTCTTCCAGCATCTTCCAACGGCTATTGATCATGTTCTGCATCATTGTGCAAGCCCTGTGCGTCCCGATATGACAAGCATAGGTTGGTTCATCTGTGCGATGTTAGTTCCCGCTGCATGTCAAAAGGAAGAGGCATCCAATGAATCCTTGACGTTGATCAAACTTATTGTGCTGACACTGATGATATCGATGCGAGGCTGAACAAAACTGGTTCCAGTCAAGAGAATGATGCTGGTGGTGGTTGATCCTGGTTAGCTTAGGGCTGAGGCTGTGAGAACTGGCGTCGATTCTTGGGCGGGATCCAAGCCTCGATAGGCGTCCCCTAGCACTGCCCAAGTGTAAGTGGAAGTGGAAGTGGAAACAGGGGCGTGACTCAGAGCGAATGAGGTCGAGGTCACCGAATGCAGAACATTGCAGCACTTGCATAGGGAATAATGTACTTTAGTCCTTGACTGGTCTAGAGTCGTTTTAGTCCTGGATGACTCAATCGCCGGGGGGATCCCATGATGCGAGATAATGGGGTATTGTAGTCTTTGACCGAAGGACATTTCTCGAGTCCGACGGACAAACTCGCGATGCGACAAAGGGAACGAAATATACTCGGGATAGTAATTACACTTGTTGGTACATAGAATTCTTCGATTCTCATGATCATAATGTCTGTTGGTGATAATTTTAGGGTCATGTTTCAACCGTGGCCGCGTGTTGTTGGCCATTGAAGTCCTAGATTACGTTGTCTTCCAATTGTAAAATACCAATTCATCTGCCCATGAATTGATTTATTCTCTAATTACGGGATTGTCACTTGTCGTCCGTGTCCTGATCTCCCGCTTCGATACCCGTTTTCCTCGATCCCACTAACCTTGCAATTGATCAAGCCTGTCCTTTGACAATCATCGACTCTGTGGTTTCTGTCTGGCGGTTCGAACCAACACAAACTGACTGTCATGGGTGGCCGTGGCTGAGATGACCCAGGGGGGAGTCATCGGCATGGGCATATTTCTTGGGGGCCAGGACTAGACAGGACAGGGATTTTTAGTGGCCGCAGACGGACGGTAGGCAGAAACGGCCTTCTCCACCTTCAAGGCTGCCTTTACTCCGTACAGAGAGGAACCAAGCCTCTGGGAGGGAACACCACCCTTTTTACAAGTACAAGTCTGTTTGTATATATCTTCGAACCGCTTTGGCGAACCACACACTCACTTACACCAACAACATCACACTACTGCACACACTCTCACAAACCAACTAAACCCCAGGCACCAACACTCCATATTTTACACTTACTTTACAAGACCAGGCATCCAATTACTCCCAAAGTCACTCGGTACTTGGAGCTAGCTTACACAGCTTTCAAACTACCCTTCCTCATTTCTATATAACCCACCTCCATCTGCCACTCTCTCAACAACCAAACAGAACACTCAATTCATCTTACACAAACACCACTTACTATAAGAGCTTGATCTTTCCTCTCTCTCTTCTCTCTTTTCAAGCTGTCTTCTCAACAGTCACCTCTTATCATTGAGAACATCGTCCACAACCGTCGTCGTCGAAGCAGCACTTCTTCACCATCTGAGCAAACCATATCAAGAACACACCGTCTGCCTCCGGTCATCATCCAAGAGGATCCCCCACAGCGCAACAGCCGCTTAGAACCTCTCAGCACCGACACAATGTGCACTACAAACATCTACACATACGTCCACCCCGATGGACGTCGCGAGCAGTGGTCTCAACCTACGCTCTGCGCAAACTCTCGCCATGGACAAGTCTGCGCCAGCAACTTTCTATTCGAGCACCCAGTCCAATACGTTCCCGCTCCCTACGACGCTTCTTCCTACCCTTATGCTACTCAACTCCCTCCTACGCCGCAGTATAGCCCTGCCCCTTCTACACCGTCGGGCTCATACCGCTCAGGAGATGAATCAGACCGCTCATACACCAGCAACGGCAGCAAGAAGAAGCGATCATCTGGAGTCTACATCAACGGCCAAAAGGTTCTTGATCTGAACCGCCGTGAGCGTCGACCAAGCTCTCGTCACCAGGAGAGAATCGTCTTGGTCGACAGCCCCCCTACACCACGCACTCCCCCCCAGCAATGGAATGCCCCTCACACTGCCCCTGCATCACCCATTTCAAACACATACATCGTCGACTCTTCACGGGACCCTAACAAGCGCCGCCCCGTCATCGTTGATGAGCGAACTCTTCAGCCTGACCAGCGCCGCGTCCAGATCGAAGTCGTTGACAACCACCACCGCTCCAAGCACCACCGCCACTCATCGAGCGGCTCTCGACACTCCGACCAAGAGGAGGAGCGTCGCCAACGCCGTCGCGAGGAGAAGCGCCGAGAGGAAGCTGAGCTTCGTCTGCGCACTCGCATCGCAGAGGCCAATGCAAAGATTGCCTCTCGACCTGTGGCCCCTGCCCCTGCTCCCCCCAAGCGCTCTGCTACATACAAGCGCCCCTCCGTCGAAGTCGTCGACAGCCAAGCAGTTCTCGCTGATGAGCTTCGACGCTTGAGCTTTGAGGAGGAGCGTCGCGAGGACAAGGCACGCCGCCTTGCTCGTCGCGAGGAGAAGAAGGAGGAGGAGGCTCAGCGCGAGCGTCTCCGTGAGCGCATGCAGCCCAAGCGACGACTTACAATCGGCGCTGGCAGCAGACGGCCGTCTGAGATGTACGAGCCGGGAGTGTACCGATATGAGTAAACGATATAGTTGAAGGATCTGGTCTTGTATCACTTTGATCTGTTTTATATGGAGTTTTATGAAGCAAATGATATTTAGCGATTAGATTTGGGATTGGGAATTATACTGTATACGTTTATGGGAGTTTGATGTTGGGATTTGGGATACCAGCGAGCGAAACAGCGAGCCGATTTTAAGGATTACAGAACACTTAGTTAGATACAAGACACAAAACAGCAAGAAAAAAAAGAACTCAGAATGGGTTTTGTTTTCTGAATACTTTGGGTTCCTACTTGCATTACTGTGAAAGTTTACACTGAGATGGCTTGAGATGAAGATAGAGAGAGTGGCTCAATGGCTTGGATGAGGTGAGACACTAAAGCAGGTACAAGACATTTCACATCCAATGTGCAAGAACAGAAAAATCTATCTGTCTCATGACCCTAGGACTGAGGGTGTGCAAGTCCAGTGTAAGTAGAACAAGTAGGCTGCACACCAAGACATCACGGATCTCCCTCACCGAAAATTATAAATCAACCGACTTTCAAAGGACAACACGATATTTCACTCCTCGGAAGAAAAGTGTAAAAAATAAAGGGAACCTCAAAACACCGAAGGATCGCGCATGCATACATCGTGAATCAGAACAAGGATAGTTCCCAACCAAAGTTCTTTTCTGGTGGAGGAGTGGAGACGCACACGGAGAAAAAAAACACCAAGAATCGAAAGATGGGGTCGTTTTGGGACTTTGGTAGAGCTTCATCTCGAAGCGCTGGGAATCAAGGTATTTGTAAAGATGAGGGTTAGTTAGATGCGAGTTGGGGGCGTATTTTGGATCTTGGGTTGATGCCCAGAGGTATAGCATGAATTGTTATTCTGGCATAGCGAAGGAATTGAGGAGCATGGGTTTGGGGGGGGGTTGTTTTGCCGCAATCAGTGGCATCTCAATTGGAAATCTCTCCATTGTTCGATTGCCTTGTCTGCCTAAAAAATGTCCTAGACTAAGGGAGTTTCGCTTCTCGAACCCCGCTCATGATGTGCCGGTCGAGACATTAGCCGATAGGGCCTCATGACACCCTGCTTCTCAAGGCACCACCCATTGGCAGTTCGCTTCTGGTGCGGGCATATGGCGGGGTTTAAAGTGACGGATGTACCTGTATGTATGTGTGTCTGAGATAGTCTCTCCAGTGACTCACTGTTGGTCTATGGCGAGATGATAGCATGTTTGATAGAGTACGTTTTGGGAAATCACCGATAATGCCAAGAGTTCAGCACAACAAGTCATGTAACAACGTGAATGTGTAAGTGGAAATAGCTTTGGTGAAGATAGGTAGTGACAGTCTAGACTATCATACGAATGTAAACTCAGACAGGCGTGTTGAAGCCAGACCTTAGCTGTGTGCCGTGGTGTTGTGACTACTGCTCAGCAGGAGGAAATAGTGTTGAATCCATTCCGAGATCATGTTGAACCCTCCATATCCCTGATTTCACAAATATTGAATCATTCCAATTTAGTAGTCACTCCCACGACTAATAACCTCCTTATGCGACTCTCGAAGCAGAATAGTCTACAACAGTTAGCACCCACCCCATATCTTCACTCACACATCAACTTACATGCTCGAACTGTGCCGAGTAAGAACCCTTGATATCAGCAAGCGGTTCATACGCTTCAAGAATGCCATTCGACACCAAAGAGTTCAGCTTCATAACCTGTCAGTAATATCCCCTCACATACGATTACAGCACTTACACCAGCGAGATACCGCTCTTGGCCCAAACGCTCAAGATATCGACGACAAAAGACGATAGTCCCAAACTGCTCACGAATGACTTTATAAAGCCTATTCGCCGACGCAAAAGGTAAATTCACATGTCTCGGCGCATCATGATGCAGACCATAGCCATAAATGCCCACCTAAACTTATCAGCAACGATCCAACTCACTCATTAACATGTGCACTTACATCGTCATAAAGCCTTCCAGTACCGGTTGTACCAAACGTCTCAATGGCAAACACCTCACCTTCTTCCATCTTAGTCTGATCATTATTCTTGATGAACGGTATCGACTTTCCACCGTGGATCTGATAGTGTTTGATGTTGTGCGCTGAGATGTTGCGGACGGGTTTGACGGGGTATGTCTTCCCGTTGATTTCGACTTCGTAGCTTTCCATTGCTTCTTGAATTGCGGCGCTGACGTCGCAGATACGAACATCGATGCCAGAAGCCTACAGTTGTCAGACATTTCATCTGTGAGAAAGTGAAAGGCATACCTTAATACCGCTGTTAGTAGCATCTTTGACGGCATTCAGAAGATTATCGTATGTAGGATCAAACGACATGGTGAATGCACTATCAACGATCCAACCATTGATATGCACGCCGAAATCAACCTTCATGACATCCTCATACTTGAGAACCACATCCTTCTGGCCAGGATTAGGCGTGTAATGCGCAGTTTCATGGTTCAAGCAAAGACCCGTCGGGAAGCCCATTCCAGCCTTGAGGTTATCACCAGGTTCAATTCCCTGGTTCCCCAAAAGCGCACGCACGCCGTCTTCAATACCATTAGCGATATCAATGAGTTTATCACCCGGCTTGACATTATCCTGCGTCCACTGTCGGACCTGACGATGAACTTCAGCAGCCTTTCGATAATCGTTTAGAAACTCGGGGTCTTCGAGTTGTTGACGACCCATGAAGCGAAGTTCCTCAGCAGTGGTACGAGCAGTGTTGTAATCCTGAATTTCACCGGTGGGAAACTCTTTGAAGAGATCACTCAGCGGGACTCTGGGAGGTGAAGATTGCTCCGTAGGAGCCTTCTTCTTCTTCTTTGGCTTTCTCTTTTTCTTCTTCTTACCAGCACCATCAGTCAGCGGTCCGGCGGGAGTGTTGTTGTCATCATCATCGTCGTCGTCGTCGCCCCCGTCGCCTCCCAGACTGCCATCGCCATCGCGGGCGAGATGAGCACCGCGTGGCTCTCCGCCTGCAGAGGATGGCTTGGATGAGAGTGGTCCTTGGCCTGGCACGTGTAAGTCAAGTTTCTATGTGTATCAGAGGCTATGAGAAGTACCATTTCCTCCAGAGTGATCGTCTTCAGATGTCTTGGCGCCCATTTCGACATGAACGCTGCTTCGAATCCCAGAGTTGTTGATGAGTGACTAAACAGAAGTGAGGTGAGATGACGATGATGGATTAGGATGGGGTGTTGTAAGATGGGGTAAGCGGTTAACTACGGCAGAAACGAATATGGAAATGCAGCACATGGACAATCAGGATCACTAGCTTCACGATGATAGGTCAAGTCTGGGAGCAGTGAATCCTTCAGGCACTGTATCGGTGTGCTATTGACAAAGTCCATCGCGAAGCTATACAGACTCAGGAAATAGGCCGCATGCGATACCCAGTGGACCCATCAGTATTGTTCATGGAGTTCTGACTCGCTCGAATACTACGTTCCATTTACACGGCGGTTATACGGAGTTATGTGGATTCTTGGAACATTCCAAATCGAAAAGCCATGATGGGTCCATCACACAGCGGGTCTTGATGGACCCCTCGTGAAGAGTCAAGACCCTGATTACGAGTCAAGTAGTTCCCTTGGTTTCGTAGATCGTGGCAGCCACATCGCAAGGACACGTGGGAATGATGAAAGCAATGGACGGGAATATGCTGACAAGTCTGGATATAAATTCATGATGCACTCCAACATGTATATGCCTCTCATCCCATAATGCCACGCCTAGACTATGTGCAAGGTAAAAAGCCATGTACAATGCTCGTGCCAAACACCATAAAGTACGGCGCCCCAAAAATAAAAACAAAATGACATGCAGATTCCATGCTCTCAAATGTCCCAAACCATGATGCGTGAAATGTAGATGAGTAGGGTAAGTAGGTGAGCCAGCTGTCTATGCTGCTGGCTGGACTCCGCCGCGTGGCCGAGGCTTGAGGTTTAATATAGGAACATCCGCATTATCGAAACCGTGATGCGATGTGCGATCTCTCAATCGCTCGTAGTGTTTCCGTAGTCGACTCTCACCAACAACTAGTTCGAATCCAACCAGGAAACAGAAGCTTATCTCCAACCTAGCCAGTTCTGCCTCACTGACGCCACCCACCTTAGCCATCTTGGCATGGGGATAAGATAGATCTTCAAGAGCTTTCATGGCAACTCTAAGACCAGCCAGGACTAAACGGTGTGCGTTGCGCCGGGTGACGGGGATAGCTCGCTCCTCGACGGCTAATCGGTGTATATATAGTGATGTCGCGAGGTATACTGCGGTACTCATGGGACAGAATTGGTGTAGTCGCTGAAGATACTGGTTGATAGTGATCGGAGGCTCATTCTTGCTGTAGAATTTGCGTGTTATAGCGCTGTGTTGCAAGTTGACAGGCTGAGAATCGGCTCCCACGACAACATAAGGCTCTGATTGAGGTGGCGGCGACATGAGACCGGGGTGAGGCTTCAGCCGCACACCATCAATATCCCCCGACTCTGGTTGATTGTCATGCACAGGCTCAGGCTTATCTTTGGCAGCCAATCTCTTAGCCTCAAGCTCGGCCTGTTTCCTTAATTTCGCCAGATTCTTATCCGAATATGACCGCACGATATTCTCCTTCTCAGCTTGCATGCCACTCATGTGCGGCACGGTAGGAGATTTTGGCGGTGGTGTCGGCGGTACATCGCCCGTTATCCTGACAAGAAGCTCGACGCCAGCGCTCAGCAGAGCGAGTGCTTCTGCTGGCGACATCTCGAAGAGGCCATGATCGGCAGAGGCTTTCGGTGCGGAGGGGTCGTCGGCGATCAAATGAGGATCGGAAGAGGGCACCGGGGGAGGAGGCGGCGGTCGATCAGTCGTGGTATCGGGATGTCGCAGTGGAATTGTGCCGGCCTGAGCCTCGGTAGTAACAGCCGTTTGATAAGACATGGCTGGAAAAAGCAAATTGTGTGTGAAAGCTTGGTCGGTGGTCAAGACACAGAGCTATTGACGCGTCTCAATCTCTTAAGGCGCTGGGCAAGATCCGGCTCGACGCCTTTCATGATCTCTCGTGAATCGAGACGTAGTGGAGGAGAGTGAAGAACAAATTGTTGGAGCAAGTTTTCGTATCACGGGCTAGGCCTGTTTTTGTTGTTGCTTTGGGTCGAGTCGGGCGTAGGTAAATAAATGCCAATCCAATCCAATACCAGCGCAAAGTTGCGACCTGTAGTGGGACGAGAATACCGAAGTGGAGTGGCGGGGCCTAAGGTAAGATCTCGACGTGGGACCCTGGAGGAGTAAGGTGCAGTAGTCGCAGAGTGGAGGGTCCCGTGAGGGTGAGGGCGTCGAGTCGACCCTTTATAGTTTATCGACTTCAGTAGGATCGTAACGGTCGAGAGGAAGCGAGCGAGCGAGCGAAAGCCTGATGATACAAGAGCCGGACCGACTACTTTAGTGTGGCGTTGTTTTAGGTCAAATGAAGGACAAGAACAAGATGAAGAGAAAATGAAATGAGATGAATTGTCCGAGATGAGTCGCGGTCGTGAGACTCGAACTCGCCAGGAAGAGCCTGCGATTAAGAACTCTAAAGGAAACCAGCTCAAGGATTAGAAAAGAAAAGAGAGATTGCGAGATTAAAAAGAGAATGAATGTGAATGAAGTGATTGGTTTGCTTTTGTTAACTGTGCCTAGGCAATATTGAATGTAAGTTACCTGTCGGCGGCTGCCCAGCCCATGAAGGTACGGTACAGGGACCTGCCCGCACTTGCACTTTCACTTGCACTTGCACCCGCTGGCGCCTGCACCTGCCAGCACCTGCACCAGCAGCAACTAGCCGCACCTTCCTCCCGAGCTTCTTTTTTCATGTCACGAGCACGTGGTGCGGGGGAGAAATGGATAAGATGAGATTTGACCTGACTCAGTAGATCAGCAAATGCCTATCGTGATCAATTCCCATAATTATTTTTCGCGTCTTCTTTTCTACTTAGTATCGAAAAACTAAACACCTTCTAGTCTTGAAAGTGGAATGCAACGGTACCAATCTTGTCATATTAGGTCCATGCCAGGACATTCACTCAGATTTAGCCTCCGAGATGGATGAATGAATGGTGTTATTCCACGACGGTAGGCTCCGGATCTGAAAGCAGCCTATTTATCGTGTTATCCCTGGCAACATTGCAGTAAATACGGGGTATGTTTACGCATACGGATACAGCCCACTCACTAAGGATCTAGACCAAACGGCCTCTGGGTTAAACTACTGCATGACCAGCAGAGCATAAGAGCCGCAAGAGATGATGATCTTCCCTGCCAAGGCACCATTTAGGCGTCGTCTGATGTTTTTCCTGGCGTCTAAACACGGCCACCCCGGATCTGGGCTCTGAGCCTGCTGACCTATTCTGCATGAGAAATATCAGAAACTCCATCAGTTACGCGCCCTTGCCACGATTTCTCTTTTCTCTTTCAAATCACACAATCAATAACGAATAATGGGTATCAGTAAAGAGTTCTCGTGGCGATACGACGAATCACTTGCCTGTCCTGGCCAAGTAAACGCCGCGGAAACAACCTCGGCACGTCCCGTTGCAAAGATGAGAATCATACAGAGAGAAACAGTATCAAAAGAATAATCCCAGCAAGGACAAGAAGACCTTCGACAGATGTTTTACATCCAATTGCGATATACTCACATAATAAGGCTCCGATACACGTGGTAGATGCGCACTTACAGACATACCCTACACCCCTCTACCACATCTTGATGCAAAAAAGCTCCCTGACCTGATACTGACAACATGTCACCCTTGCAACTCTGCAAACAGAAGCAATATCGTTAGTGAAAAATATACTAGAATACTACGCATGGTAAGATTGTATCACAAACTAGGGATCTTTATAGCTGAACCAATAGCACTCTATGTTAAGTTCTTAGTAGAGGTAGGTATCTCATAAAGAAAAACATACCAATGAACCTATGAGAGATATACTCTGAGTGTATATCTTGATCGCTTCGTCTTTACGACGGTCAGTGAGCAATGCACCGGCAATTTCTTGTGAATATTGGTCGAGTCCAGGTGATCTGGAGCGAGATGCTGTTGTCTAATATCCATGGCCTGTTGGGATCAAAAGACATGCCAAAGATGCCTTTCCTCATTCTCTTTATATGACCCTGCTGCTTAGTAAAGCGTAGCGTAGATAAGAGTATCTTGTGTTTTAAAAGACATAAATGTTGTTTCAAGTAACTTGTCATCTCAGAGAAGGGAAGCGGTTTCTGTGAGATTCCTGAAAAACGATACTTAGAAGCCGAACGGTCAGCCTGCGGAATATTCACCAGAGACTTAAGAAGGGGATGCTAAAATAAACTTAGTAAATAGATCCCTGAACTTCGACTAGCGGGAATTGACTAAATATTTCCATTCTCAGGATAGGAGCCCTAGCTTTTCTTGCCTCCCCTATCCTGCGGCGACTCATTTTGTTTGAGCTTTTGAACATTATATAGCACTTAGACACATTATTGGATATAATTCTTGAAGGCCGGCCAATATGACGGTGAATTTGCCTTGGCAAGGCTTAGAAGAAGAGCTGGAAAGCGTTCAGAAAGACAGGCTCTCTGCGGCTGGAACTAAGCCAGTCAAGGAATTCTTCCTGTATAAAGCGACGAATCCGATGAATTCTCACTGATTGAATTTCCGTCCACTGAAGATACTGAGAGGAGGGCTTTCAACGCCTTACAAACTCTAACATTGCGAATAGTTGTCACATTCAATGATGTTGACTCAGAGAGTCGTTGCCTCTTCTACAGCAAAGGGGGGAGAAACTCTCACGGCATTTTATGCATTCAGAACTCAAATTTCTCATCTTGAGTAGTGATTAAGGCGGTCCCAATTGGGCTGAAGATATGCTTTCCTTCACATGATTTAACGCTGTCAAAGACCATGAGCCAAGGTTTACCTGTTGCTGATTAAAACTACGCTGGCAAAGGGTTAAGAAGCACTGACTTGAATTCTATAGCTACTGCCTCGCCAGTGATATATTTAGCTCAGAAGTTGCTGATGCACTTGGGAGATCAAGTAGTCCTGCGATGTTGGCGAAATCCTGCACCAGTGAAAGATCACCTTCACTCTAAATCCATATAATAACTCAGCATCTTTTTTGAATCCATGCGTAACGGTAGTGAAGGGGATCTGTAACTCCCCCCCGTCTCTCATGCCAGTCGACGTTAGGAGATTGTATTTTGATTTGCTGCGATGGGGTCCAGTTCCTGACGAGTCTTGTTGAGCTCATTGCTTCTTATCCGAAGGATTGAGGATGCTGCGGAGACTTTATATTGCTCAAAGGCGATTTTGCGACTTTGACATGGATATAGGCCCCTTGCAAGGTGCTGACTTTGAGTACTAGTTGCTTCAAACTGAGAGCCCATTGTGGACAATCTCTTGCAATTGCCTGAGGGCTTTCTGATACGTTCCGTTATTCCATTATTCGCCATGTTGACTCGAATCAAGAGTTAACTCAAAGAGGAGTAGAGATAGTCGCCACTGGACATACCGACACGATCGCGACGCAGAAATCTGACTATGCGTACACAAAAGATCAGAACAAAGGACATCGACAAGGAGATTGGACAAAGTCTGATCCTCTTGCAGCGGCTATTCATACACCCTGGCATCTTCACATCATTGCTCAGGTCTACAAGCAAAGATACGGTCTGGTTCAGGATAAGGCTATAAGCATCACTAGATAAGATGCGGACCTGAAGACTCCGATGAACTGCACCCCATATTATTGTTGATCGTACCATGTAATTTTCCTTGTTTGGTGTCCCATCGTGGGAACGATAGAATTCACCGCTGGCTCTGTGCGATAGACGATCCCTTTCGCCAAGCGATATTGAATCATGCCACAAGAGTCTGACTGGTTGTGTAGGCAAAGGAAATTATCTGTATTGGAACCGAAAGCAGCAGTGGTATTGGTGGCCCAAACAAACAAGAGACTCACCGGTTCTGTTTGTGACGTGGGACTCACTGAAAGACCATGAGCTGTGTAAGATACGTTGATGTCAGTGGGAAGCGGAGTGAAGCTGATGATTTACAACCTGTCCACCTCATGGCTCTTTCTACGATTATAAGGCAGATCCTGAAGTACCTCCAAGGGAGAGTATTGAAGTCCGTACTCTTGTTATTAGTAAGAAGGAATAGGGAGATGAGGATTCAAGATGAATGATATTGAATAGCTGCTACCACCGAGGGGCAAGATACCATGGTAAACATTTCATCCACCATGGTCATTATCTCTAATATCATCTCATCTTCGTCTCTTGAATATTAGGAGACCTTCCTCCTGAAGGATACTCGCTATACCTTTTCACAGCCTCGCCTTGCCTCATTCTTCTAGTGACAGGTGTTTTCATGAAGAACTGTTCGACAGGAGTTACCAGTGGCTGCATCCTGGCATTGAGGACATGTGCATGTCAGCCTTCAATTCTGGGACTTGTTGACTGAGCCGTAACAAACAACATCACCATCGACTCGAAGAATCAGGTTCCCTTAAAAGGCAAAACTCCTTGACTGGACTCAAGGAAGAACCGTATTCACAGAAGGGCAGCCCTTCGCGAACCACATAATAGAAACAATGCTCTTTATGCATCATGAATGCTACCAGTCTAAACAAATCCCGGCATTTCAGCCCCTAGATCTAAGTCCATCCCAAACCTCCACATTATCATCTTATCATTTCATAAGTATTTAACAGTCTGGCGCAACCTTGCAGTCAACCACAGCCGTTTGACCCGCCTGCACCTTGGCAATAGCCTCCTTCAACACACTCTCCAGATCAGAAGCCTTGTCAACTCTAGCAGCGTGGATATCTCCACCTGCTGCAGCCTTGGCAATACCAGCGTAGTCAGGTACGGGATCGAAGGAAATGTTTATCTCTTCGTTCGTGGCCTTTGAGCCGAGGCCGTCGGGATGAACAAGGAGAAGAGATCTGCGAGGTGCGTTCCATCCTGTGAAGTGTTAGCAAAGGCCCGTTGGATCGAGATTAGGTGACTTACCCTTGTTGTTGAGCACAATGGTCAAGACGGGGATCTTGTAGCGCCTTGAGATCCAGTACACGCTACCAGGTACTGTGAAGAGATATGTTCCATCTCCTACAATCTGCACGACAAACTTGCCCTTGTTCGTACCGCCGTTCTCAGCATCTGTCGCGAGCTTGATACCCAGGGCACCACCACCAGACCAGCCGAGACCACCACCTCCACAGTTAATCCAAGATCCGGGAATTTTCGGCTGGATGTTGTCATGCACAAAGCCAGTGTTGGTGACAGCTTCGATAGCCCAGATTGTATCTTCAGGGCAGAGATCACGGAGCTTCTTGCTAAGATGGCCAGTGCCGAATGTATCGTCTGCGAGAGGCTCAGCGGCCTTGGCGATGCTAGCGAGCTTGTTCTCGTGGACTTCAGCGCGCTGCTTCTCTGTCTCGGCGGCGTTGACTTCGAGTTTACTGGCGAATTCCTTCTTATTAAGCGCTTCGGTGATTTGTTGGATGGAGGTGAGACCATCGGCCTTGTAGCGCGCATCGGCTTGGATATAGTGAGTTGGCATCTGTTGCTTTAGGGGATCAACATCGATGTGGAAGATCTTTGCATCTTCGCGAGGCTTGCAGCGAGTCTGAACCCATGGAACGTCGCAGTCCAGAACGACAATGGTATCAGCAGACTCAACAGCATCGTCGACACCAAACTTCAATCCAATCCAAGCGGGATGGTCAGCGGGGAAGCACATGTCGCAACCACCAGTATCCAAAACCCGCAGGCCCTTAACCTTATCTGCCAATTCCACAAGCGCAGCAGGAACCTTGTGGTTTCGTCCACTATATCCTGTAACCAACAAAGGAGCCTTTGCACCAGCCAAAGCCCCAGCGATCTTATCAACAGCACTTGTAGGAAGACCACCAAGCTCAACCGACTCCCAGTGTTCTTGCTTCAGAGAATAAGGCTTAAGATCAGCCTCAAGAATCTCTCGTGCACTGCACAGGTACACTGGACCCTGAGGATCTGAAGTAGCGAATTGCAGAGCCCGGTTCACCATTTGCTTGACATTAGCCCCTGTCTTGATCTCGCCTGTGTATCGGCAGTACTGAGAGATGATCTGTTTTTGGTCTGGCACATCTTGGATCCAGTGGATGTACTCTGTGCGACTTCCGCGGTGTTCGCCTTCTTGTGTGAATGGCGATAGACCGGCGAATACTAACACGGGGGCGCGGCCTGTGGAAGCGTTGTGGACGGCTGCTCCGAGGCCTTGAGTTCCAACGTCAACGTGGACGATTACACACTGAGGTTTGCCTGTTAATCGGGCGTAGCCATCAGCCATTGACATGGCCACCATCTGATTGTGTCAGTTTTGCCCCGAAATACTCAACGTAATAGGCATACCTCATTGGGACATGTGATGATCTTGGGGAATTTGCCCTTCTTCTCCCTTTGTCCTTTGACCATAGCCTCAATGATACTGGGATGATCGGTACCCAAGTTGACAAAGCAATGGGTAATACCAGCATCCCAGATAGCCTCAAAGAAGGCAAATGATGCTGTATACATGTCTTCACTTGCCGTTGAGTAAGAACGGTTCATGACTGCTGTGGGCGAGGGTGTGTGAAGAGATGTTGATGCCTTTGAGTGACTGGCAGATAGAGATAGAGAAGGGCCTTTTCCATCTCGTTGAGAAAGTGATGAGATTGCTGCGGTGTTGTATCTCCTCACTGAGGATTGAAGCTGTGCTGGACGACATCTTGAGAGGCCTTGAGCGGCTAATCTGGATCTTTGAAGGAGAGCCATGGTGAAATGTGTTCTATCGCCGGGTTAGTATCTTGATGCGTTCACATGAAGTGGTAATGAGGCTCAATGATGCATGATGGCGGTGTAAGTGTCACCCCAAACTAACAAATGCCGAACCTCACCCACTACCTCCAATACTTACCTCAGAATCCCAGTCCAGTCAATGATCAACACCAATCAGATATGAGGGTGTATACGAGATGGTTGCTGCAAGAATATTGTAGTTGTTATAAAGACAAAACAGAAACAGGTCGGGTTTTGTTGTCAAGCTATCACAACGCCCTTTGTTGTGTCCAAGCGGGTCTACACAAATGCCGTGTCTGGCCGTATCCGTCGTGCTCACGCGGTAAGTGACAGGATGATGCGGGGTTAAGGAGGGGGGAGGCTAGAGGATCAACTGTGGGAATAGGGCGTTTTTGACAAGGGGGTTTTATCAGTGATGGAATGACTTGTTGACATGGGAGTTTTGACATGATAACTATCGTAGATAAGGATTGGGCTTCTGCTATATGTTCTATAGAAGATCCGGCCACCCACGACTTTGACTAAGAGTCGGCAACTCGATTGTATTTGTGTTGAATGTGATGTTACCCCGGATTTCGATGAGAGTCCCCCACTAGTTTACGCCACCAGAAGATCTCGATACGCGAAGAAATGATGCACTAACTTAGAAGCCGAAGCGGGTCAATCTCATTACCAACAACTCCAATGTGATCAGGCAGCTCTCGACTAGAAGCTGAAGACTTGGTCCTCCAGCTTGCTCACTGGCTTTGCCTTCTGATAGCCCAGTGATTCGGTCGCCTTCTTCATTGCGCTGACCATTGGTGGCGGACCGCATATGAGAATCTTAATATCAGAAGCAGGTGCCGGGAAACGTTTCTAGTGAAAACATTAACATTCCGAGGGTCGTCTTATAATGATTGGATATTCATTCTTACCTTGATCATATCGGGCGTAACGAACCCGACGCCACCATCCCATGTCTCTGGAGGATTGTTGAGCACATAGTACACCCTCAGTTTATCATCCTCTCTCGCAAGCTTATCTATCTCTTCTTTCAACAGAATGTCCTCTGGGTTGACGTTAGCAAGTATCAGGTCTACCTCCGTCTTATCACCACTCTTTCTCCCGCGCACAATAGCCTTGATTATCTGCAGCATTGGCGTAATACCAGTGCCACCAGCGATCATGCCGAATCCTCTGACCATGTTAGGCGTGTAGACCATGGTGCCCTTTGGACCCTTGACCTTTATCGTGTCCCCAATCTTCAGCGTAGCGAGATGTCTGCTGATGTTGCCGTTCGGATAGGTCTTGACAAGAAGGTCAAAGTAGCCGGGATCGAAATCGGAGGAAATTGGCGTGTATGAGCGAACGACCTCCTTGTTCTTGACATTCCCGGTCTTTGGGTCCTTCACATCGAGTTTTGCGGCGATGGAGATGTGCTGGCCGATCGGCAGCCCGAGGATCGAGTTTGGATTGGGTAGGCCGAAGCGGTAGATGGCAGTATTGTGAGAGAGGACGGTCTTCTTGATAAGGGGAAATTCTTGGAAGTTGATCGGGTCAAGGACCTTGTTCGTTTCTGAACGAGGGTCAGTATCCGTTGAGAAGTCGTCATGTCACAGAGTCTTACGATTGTTCAAGTATTGGTATCCCCCGAGAGCTGCGCAGACTGCGAAGGCTAGAGGTAGCCATTGAGGCTTGAAGACGACTGTGCCCAGGATGAGGGCCAAACATGGTATGTATAAACCAGTCACATGTTGCCGTGCCAGTAGACCTGCGGGTTTGCCAGTGTCGTTCTTCGACATTGTTGCTTCGCTGACAATCGTTTGACGCTTGGGCAAGGTGTTTACAGACTGCCGGGTCTTCTTTTGTTGCCAGGAATAGATCTTCCTCGAGGCGCTATGTGCAGTTGAGACTTGTGGCTGAGAACCTACTCATGCAGACAGAACTTGATTTCTCGAGGCGCAAGAGAGCAATAATCGCGAGAGTGAGTGAGCGAATCCATCATGACTTCACCTCAAGGACCCCGCGGCTGCTCAAAGAGGCCCGAGCGCTACCATTAGATCATAGGCGGACTCGATGTCCCTAGTTGATTCTACGCGGAGCCGTTGTTGAAGCCTGGATTCAGGAAGTCCACTGCCGCGGGAATAGAGCCAACGAGATGATCAGGATAGACGTCACATTCTCGGTGGTCATCGCATCCGTAAAACCACGCAATGGTCGTAAATGAAGTGCCTTCAGAGTGCAGATCTAATCTCATGCCCATACTCGGGCCGCGGCCCGAG
>JAAOAR010000169.1:0-49001 GCA_013395995.1 Fusarium pseudoanthophilum
GAATGGGGGGGCGAGGGGGGCGCTTGAACAACAGACGATGATCGAATGTCGGTGTGGATCGAGAGGGGACCCTTTGTCAAGATAGGCTCATCATCAAAGAAACTAGAGGCATCGTCGACGCTGCTGGCCGTGGTGCTCTCGGTCTTGACGCTGTTGGTCTCAGAGAAGGAGGATAAGGAAGCAATAGAAATAGCATCATGATCGCGGTCGTTGTGATCAAGATATTGTTCAGGTAGGTAGCTTGCAAAATAACGGACGATCGAGTCGAAAGACTTGGTCCGGAAGAGTTGAAGGGCGTACTGCCAATGTTCAGAATCCATCAACTTGGGGTTGGCGATGATCTCAACAGCGAGAGACTCGAGAGACTCGTGGAGTTCGTGAATCCGCTGCTGCTTTCGCTCATCCAGCAAGCGATGGAAATCGTCGATGGTATCGGCATCGCGGGAAATTTCGTAAACGTCGTGATGAAAGGCTTCGGGGTCTTGGAGGTTAAAGGTAAAGGTGTTGTATTTTTCGTGTAGAGTATGAAAGAGGTCATCCCTCTTCATGCCGAATTTCCAGGCCGGCCATGACCAGCCCGGATCGTCCATGTCGAGGTCACAGTCGATAGAAGCAGGTAAATTATGGTGGTGGAATGGTTGTGGTATAGAAGAGAGTGTCCAGTAAGAGTGTCCAGGTATCCGTGGGTCGAGAGCTCGTGGGAGCTGCGGGATCTATTTCATGTCCATGGCGTCAAAATCCTCAAAGGTGTTCAGAAGTCAAAAAAATGAAGACTGCTCTGAACTGATGTGCAAGAAGCGTGCGTGTTGGGCTCTTCTGGGACTCTTTGGGCGGGTTTGGAATTGGGTTATAGGTGGTGATCGTAGGTTTTGGAGGCGGGCGTGACGAGAAACAGAATTCGGCAGGTTCTGGGGGGCAAGAGCCATACCCATATCTCAGGGTGCGCTTGGCCCCCAGCAACCCAAAGACCACGAGTGAGGCCTGAGATGCCTGAGGCAGATACTATAAAAGGCTACGATTGGCTGTTATCCCTTCGAAGACGGAGACACGAGACGCGCCTGCATAATTAGCGTCCAATGATGATCTGTTCTCAGGGATAAGTGGAGCCACCTCATGCAATCTCTTGAACTAGGCAACGCTAGTGACATGGTGGCGTCCATTGGGGGCCATTTGCAGCCCACCCTTTGATGCTTCTTTCGTGCAATTGCGGCAGATTTTGTTTGGGCAGTTCCGACGCCGGCCGCTTCCAATCGATTCCATCATTAGTGAAGGATTCACACGAACACAAAACACCAAGCACAACGATATTCAATATCACAATGATTTCTATAAACTCATCAACCCTTTACAATTTCACAGTTTAGTTTCTGAGAAATGACTGGCATTGATGACTGTTGAGGTATTGGCCACGTAAACACTCATTGACCAAGTCTGACCTGTCACGAGAACTGTCATCAGAGGCAACTTCCACTTTAGTCTCAAGTCATGATCACTCACCGAAACTCATTATGAGACAACGACTGACCTCTGCAAAAATGTCTTTGGTGCCTCATATCATGACAAACTCACGTTATCTCGTAAACTCTAGAGTCTGCTTTATATAGCCTGCTTTTCCCCAAATCTCGATGGTTATTCAGTCATGCTGAAGTCGGTCTGTTCAATATCAGCTTCAGTGTCGTCATAGTAAGATCCGCTGAGCCATGTAAGATGCCAGATGCTTCTATGCTCGCCTTTTAGTTGACAACGTGCAGCCGAAGGGCTCACGAAGGGCTCATCAGCAATTAATGCGAGTGAATTATCCATCATCCTTCTTGTCATTTGTGCGAGCTATTGGATCTCATAATAACCAGAGATCTTGAGGAGATCTCCTATGGATAATATCATCTGGCCACCGGGGTGAGATGACTCTGCACAGCCACAATGCGCTGGGTTGTGGCAGCGAGTGTGGCAGAGGATGTGTCCTCAAATTCTGCCTTGTCAAGCCCCCAGGGCAGCCCTACCCGTTATGAGTCCAGTCCTACACTCCACACACGCCAAAAGCTCCCTCCCAAGCCAACAAGCGTAAGCGCAGAATAGGACAGTCAGGACAGTCCCCAGCGCCAATGCCAGTGCTCAGTGGCATTCGCTTCGTACCGTCTCGTCCCGCCCGCTCCCGCTTCTTTCTATCCTTTCTTGAATGAATTAATCGCCCTCGTTCCCCGTTTTTGGATCATCCCCTCAGCCTTCGGGCAGCGAATAACTAAACCGCTGTATGACTCGACCCCGATTCAGTCTTGTTCCTCGTGGAGTCTGAGACGAGACTATACGCTATCAGCAGGCCTGTCCTGGACCTGTCCTGACCTGGCCTGAAAGCTGGCTTTTCAACCCTCCCAGAAGAACACACCCATCGTGTCCTGTCCTTCTGATGTGCCCTGTTCATTCTCTTAAAACAGGGCTCGTTGAGTGTCAAATCTGCTGCTGATTCTGGTTCTTGTGTCTGTTCCTGCATCTCCTACACTACATTCCCATCCTATCCGTTCAAGCTAAGGTGTTATTGCTGCATCTAATAATACCTAGCCACAACCCACTCTTCCCCAGCTCCTATTAAACCCTTCCACTCCCACTCTCTCCCCGCCTCGGTTCGCCTTGTGTCGTACTGTACATACATTCTTGGAGTGCATCGCCTCACAAGCGCAGCACAGAGTAGCCTGCCTGGAATTCAATCACAGTCAGCCCCTCATATTACTCATACATTCATACATATTCATTCACAACTACATTACACTTTTCAGCCTGGCGCAACATCAATCGTATCTCGCTACGCAACGCATCACCGCACGGATTGCTTTTCTACGTGGCAATCACACAAACTCTATCAATTACTATAGACATTCTGTTCAGCCTGCCATCCATTCGTTTGCGTTTGGTTGGTTAGCTAGCATCTGAGGTAAACTCTTGCCTGGTTCTTCTGCCTGGTCCACCCACCGCTTTACGCCTTGGTTGCTTACCAACTTCACTCATGAAGCAGAGATAGCCAAACTTATGGCAGAACCTAGGCTCGGGCTCTCTGAGGTTGTCTCAGAAGAGCGCACCGAGCCATTTTCTCAATCCGAAATTGACGCCCGCTTCAAGGGGATTGGTGTTGAAGAACCAGTCCCTACTGCTAGCTCTTCGCTTGTCTCGTTAGACAAGCTCCACGTCGAGGATCACCACCACAGGCAAGGCATCCGCATTCTATTTCGTCCCCTAGCCAACTTCCCCAAGTCGCGGTCTGTGAGCCCTGGTAGTGAAAGTTTACAGTGGCTCGCTCTCCGCGCCGAAGTGGCTTCACCAGAGCAGCCTGAGCACAAAGTTCTCGCTGTGACTCAGACCTCCAAAGATATCAAGTTCACCGTCCGTATCCCCGGTGAGACTCAGGATGACTATCCAAGGCCCCCTTTGTGGTGCGAGCTATACTACGATCCCGCTAGTGACAAAGTCATCTTCTTGAACCGGTCAGACCTACCAATTTCTCTGTCAGGAGTGTCACCGACGCCGCCGTCGAGCCCTTGCAGTCCTTCGCATGTCGTCAACCCCGGATCAGCCAAGGCTCTGAGGCCTGGAACATGGCGCATTACGCTTCGGGACATGGAAGTCCTCGACTTCCGAGTACTTGAAAAGCGCCCAGTGATACTCTATCAACCACAGCAACCGTCTATTGTCGAGGATGTTCCCTCGGAGTCCAGCACCCCCACCGTGAACTCGAGCGGCAAGCGGGCCCTTTCTCCGGAGTGTGACGAGAAGAGAGTGAAACGTCGTGTCTCAGACCCGAATACACCCGGTGACGACGGTGTTGTTATGTTCCTCAGGCCTTCCGCGGATCCCTTGGTTTTCTCCCTCCCAAATGGTCGCGAGAGCAAGGAGCTCTCCTCGGTGAATGGCCACCCTCTGCTGGACGCTGAAAAGGGTGAAACTGCTGCAATCTCAGGTGTCTGCGAGGTCGATGAGTACGAACTCACCAAGCGAGAGCCAATTGCTTCGACTTCCTTGTCTGCCGTGTACACAGCAACACACTCCCACGTACCGAACAACATCGTTACTGTCAAGGTACTCAAGACGCGCGTTGCCAACCCCAATGACAAGGCGCTCGTCCACGAGCGGACTGTCATCCGTCAGGCCGACATGTGGCTTCGTGAGTGTAGGGGTCAGGAAGACCTGCAGCACAAGTCGATTGTTCGCTACTATGGTGGTGATGCCCGATTTCTTTCCCTATACATGGAGCACATCGACGCAAAGGACCTGACTTCCATGCCTCGATGGAGGAACAATACCAACGATGAGTTCATTGGCGACAGAAATGATGCTGCCAGGATCTTGGGAGACATCGCCGGCGCTCTCAACTACATCCACGGTCGCAAGCTGGTGCACAACGATATCAAGCCCGCCAACATCCTCTACTCGCCAGAGAGAGGTGCGGTCCTTTGTGACTTTGGTCTCTCTACACCGGCCACTGCTACTAATTCGCCGACCGTTGGCGGAACACCGTACTACGTTCCTCCGGAATTCATTGGTCGAAAACAACGCGGTCCTGCTTCTGACGTCTGGGCGCTCGGTGTCACGATGCTCTACGTGTTGCGCAAAATAACGTACCCTGACTCTCGTGCTCATCGACGACACCCGCGACCCCTTTATTGGTTGATCGCCGGGGTGAACAGTCCCAACATGCCGCACAAGCAGTATGGAAATGGTCAGCCCGCTATGAAGCAGATGCGAGATTGGCTTGCCGAGATCTTCGATGCGAGAAAGAGTCTGAATCCCAAGGACCGACTCGAGCGGATCGTTATGGAGATGCTATACCCTAACCCCAACCAACGTATCACTATGGCCAAAGTGGTACAAGAGTTGAGTGTCGAGCAGGCTGCTGCTCCTACGGGATGAAGACCGTATAAGGAGTCGCAACTGTTACCAACCATATGCGAGAGGTTCTCACAAGAATAATCAACTGGTCATTGTCTGTCTTTTGTTTTCTGATTTCGGGACTGGAGTTTGGTGTTTTTGGCGTCACATGCTGAATTCATATGAGTGCGATGGTGAGTAAACAAACAACGCCCCTGGTTTGACCAAGCTGACCAACCCAGATTGGATATACCCTGTTATTATTCTTTACGTTTTAATGTAACTCTTGTTTCTATATATTATACCAACTGCATGTTCATTTTCCTTTTCTTCAATTATGCAAGTCATCATATACGGGTCTGGAAGCATCTTTAGGGTTCCAATGGATCAACAATACAAGGCTCCCAGTAGCCAGCCTGTACTGCAGGTTGGCAACGCCAATGGAGCATTTGCTCCACACATAAACAATCATAATTTTCGGAAGGCCGTGAACATTCTATCGTGACTACTGATTACACATTGAAGCAACCATGTCTCATAAGGTCATCCATCTAGAAGCCCAAGCCCATCACAAAAGCGGCAGCAAGACCCACAACAGAAGTCATAACCACCGTGTTCACGCCCATTGTGCCAGCGGCGTTGTCCTTGCTGTCTCCAGAAGATGTAGAGTTGGAAGAGCTATCTTCCTCAGTTCCGTTGCCCTTCTGCTGCTTGATCTTGACGTAGTCCACATCACCAGTTTTGTTGCTAGGACCCTTGGCATTCTCCTTGAAGCGAATATCGGCACAGTTGTACAGGGCATTGCCAGTGTCACCAACGGTAACAACCTGGATACTAGCGATGTCTCCGTCCTTGGGCTTGACGTCTGAGGGAAGCTCAAGCTTATCAATGAAGAGAGTGCCTGAGTTTGTGGCGTTGAGGAACTCTGGGGTAAGGGAGATGTTGAAGTTGGTGGAGTTCTCGCCGAGGCCGAGGTTGACGAAGACGTAGGACCATTCGTGGTGAAGATCAAGGGTGAGAGCACCACCGTCGAGGGGCCAGTCAGTGAGGTTCTTCTTGTTGAAGTCAACACGAGCACCTAGTTTTTATCAGTAGAGTATGCGATCGCAGGATATGGAACGTCTTACAGGGTTGCTCCCACTGGTTGTAGCGCTCCTCGCCCTCCTCACTGAGGGTGTCCGCACGCCAGGGAGGGAAGACGAGACCGAAGTGGGCAGAGACAGCCTGGACAGTAGCCAGGCCGAGAAGAGTCTTGAAGGCCAGCATCTTGATGGTTGAGGTGACGAGTGTGTTGCGGTGGAGGAGAGGGTGAGTAACAACAAATGGAAGCACAGCAGGCGCTTCAGCTGTCTTTATATGCACAAAGCAGCACCTCAGTCATTCCAGGGTCCAGCTCATGTAACCGAGCTCTAGCTCTCTGCATCTGGAAGCTGCTCTTAACCAAGCAATAATTGACTTAGCGTGAGTCAGTTTCGCAGGGTTGTGGCTGACTTCGCGTGATAGCCACTGCTGTGTCACTGGTAGCTTTACCGTTGAAGAAGCCGGTGTCTCCCCCGGACATTCGGGGGTTGGTGTGGATTTTGGGGGCTGCAGGAGGCCGGTTGACAACGGCCTTTGACCGGAGCATGCTATATAGATGCATCTGCAGTGTGAACGTTGATCAATTCAGTCTATTCATGATGATACTACTACACATCCTCGTGAACTCTCTTTTTCTCTCGCAATAAGCTTAGAAACAAGGTTTCTTTAAGCATAAGATCCGGAATCTGTACATGATTCTCACTTACCTGTCATCACATATTCTCCCAATAAGGTCAGGCCATGCGGGGGATGGCTGAGAGAGAGCGAGTTTGAGATGATAATTAACTTGCTCAAATGGCCGCACCAACCCCTGTTAGGTAAGGCTGTCGTTTTTCATTCTCAAGCTTAAACATGGATAATTAACTCAATTGATGTAGTTAACGGTTCTTATTGGTGTGAATATTAGCGGCATGAATGATGTTATGTTGGTCTAGACTTATGTGAACTTGTGTGGTGATGGGTTGTGTTGGTGATTGGGATTGAGGTTGTCGAGGTGACACAGGGTAAGTTGTTGCATGAGAGTGAAGTTAGGTACACGACAGCTTATGTTGGCGAACATGATGTTCAGTCTACCGGCCGGATAAAAAGTCTAATGTAAAGAGACTATTTCGGTAAACCTACAGTAGACTAGCAATTGTTGATAGATATCAAGCTTCTGGTATCACTGACCCTGAGCATCATGATTCCATGAAGTCGAGGAACATTTAAAATAGCACCAGCAATGAAAACCATAACTCACACGAACGAAGACAATACATAAAACAATACATAAAGCAATACACAACAGTATCTGTAAATACACTCTCGTAACATCCATAAGGCCGCAAGTTGTTATTTTATTTCGATTGTTGCGCAATAACTAATCACTACTCGCACCATATCGATTGTAAGTCAAGTTTGATGGCTGGAATGATGGCGTCAAAAACCGTTGGATCCCTAAAGAATAAAAGCCAAAAATTCGATACAAGACCGCAGTAACAAAGCCGATCAAACCACAAGTAAAGGGCAAACCTCATCTGTCAAGATCTACGTAGTACGAAATAACATGGCCCATTGACCTCAGTTTCATGTAAGTGAGATGTTGTATTGCATCACGTGCTCGCGCGCCTCAAGGCGTTCCTGCCGATAAGGATTTTCCAACGAAATGTATCCACTTTTCACCGATAAGATCGATGCTTCCCTGATACTTCAACATTTGACTCGTCTCCCTTCCAAAACATCAGCATCTACAATCATCAATAATGGATCCTGGAAGAAAAGCCATGATCGCCGGACGGCGGTCCCCTTCGCGACGAGATGTGACATCCCCGAGACACGATCCCACCAACCGAATCACCAAATCCACCAAACCAAGTGGCTCCAAGGTCAACCCCAAGTACTTGACTCAAGATGAGCAATCGCGACAATTTGTTGCCGACGAGGACAAGTTCGTACTGAAGCAGTCCAAGAAGAAGGCAGATATCCGAATTCGGGAAGGCCGTGCGAAGCCCATCGATTACCTGGCATTCAACCTAAGATATATCGATACAGACCGCGATATCTTCGACGACGACGATGCTGATATCGAAATCGATGTTCCCGCCCCCGGAGATGTTGTTGCCTCACTTGATGCAGAGCAGATTGCCGAGTTGGAATCCGATATCGCCTCATACCACGTGCTTGAAACCAATGCGACCAACCGGGAATATTGGAGAGCGCTGCAGACCATCTGTAAAGATAGGAAGGCGAAATTAGATCCGCACGGCCATGAGAGAAGGGTCGTAAGCAGTGTTTCAGACGACATCGACAAGATCCTTGCCCCCAAGACGCATGACCAACTGGAGGCCTTAGAAAAGCAGATCAAGGCCAAGCTACAGTCCAACGAGGATATCGACACGGACTACTGGGAACAGTTGCTGCGAAGCCTCCGAGTGTGGAAAGCTCGTGCCAAGCTGAATCAAGTATACGAGACAATCAAGGAGGCTCGTCTCAGCCAACTCAAGGAGCGTGATCCAACCAAGGTCAAGGCATCGGGGCAGCCGACTTCTGCCCCCAAAGCGACATTTGGTACTCAGCCAGTCGCATCAGCTTCAGAAGAAAAGGCGTCTCCTGCAGCCGTTTCATCCTCGATGCATGTGGGCATATCAGCCCCTCCAGGGACTGAACGCTTTTCCCAGGTTGACAATGTGGACTTCTCACAGGCAACCAAAGCACTGTATGATCGAGAGGTTGCCAGAGGTGTCGACGAGAACGAGGAGATCTTTACCAGCGAAGAGACTGTTACCACTACCAAGCCTCAATGGGCAGACAAATATAGACCCCGGAAGCCACGCTATTTCAATCGTGTCCAAATGGGTTACGACTGGAACAAGTATAATCAGACTCATTACGACCACGATAATCCGCCACCCAAGGTCGTTCAAGGTTACAAGTTTAACATATTCTATCCTGAGCTCATCGACAAGACAAAGGCGCCAACCTTCAAGATCATTCGAGAACATGGCCGTAGACGCGGAGAATCATTTGCTGCTGCTGGTGAGGAGGACACGTGCCTGATACGGTTCATGGCAGGCCCTCCATACGAGGATATTGCGTTCCGCATTGTTGACCGAGAGTGGGATTATAGCGCCAAGAAGGATCGAGGCTTCAAGAGCTCTTTCGACAAGGTATGTTCATCTGGACCCCTCCACTTCGCTTCACGTGGCAGGGCGGATTCTTTGCCTCTGCATTGGCCGCCCTGAGTTCTCATTGACGATGGCTTGGCCGTTGGATGAACTGCACTTTATGCAGCCCAGACCAGTCTGCGTTGTGACAGCCTACTTGACCCATGCTATTAGACGCCATCGCCCCTACATTACATGCCCATGAACCCACCAAGCTAACCGTGCACACTCAACAGGGTATCTTGCAGCTGCATTTTCAGTTCAAAAAGGTATGACTTCGAAACCATATTTGTTGATCCAGCCTGTTCGATTAGACTAACACGTTTCTCCAGATCTACTACCGGAAGTAGTCCCGGGATCGACCATTCACTATCTAAGTTGTGTTGGTCCTCGCCTAGTAAGAGCCAAACTGGGTCATCATCTAATGAAAAGGGGAGGAAAGCCCGCTTCTGCACCGCCCGTTCCGTTGAGATTGAGTGTCGGAGAGGACAAAAATGCACGTTTTCACGCGGGAGAGCGGACCAATCCGCCCTGTCTGATAAGGCTTGCATCATGATTGTTGTTATTAGCTTTCGACATGTCTACGCTACCCGGGTCATGTCCATTGATACATCTGTACCACCCATTTAAGGGTTTCTAATTCGGGATTCAGAGCGGGGATTGGTAGAGAGCTAGAGTGGGCAAAGGTTGAGTCGATGCTGGAGTAGTGTCCTGCTACCTAATATCTATTCGACCATCGACTTCCCAGTTTGAGAACCTGCGCAGACCAGACATGATTAAATCTTATGTCCCTATTCCACATCTTACCAGCAGACAGCTCCTCAAGTCAGCAAAGATTGCTGCAGCCATGATCCAATTGATTGTCACAAGAATTGCGATGAGCCTGGCATGCAAACTCGGGTCATCAGGCCTACTGCATCAGAAGGCTTCTAGAAAGCTGTCACTTACGAGCGTTCACGGACCGGGGCGAACAGACAGCACCAAACCGCTCGGGCATCTTTACGTTTATGTTTTGAGTGAAATCCACGCAGAGCTTGGGCAATCGAGATGTGACAAGAGGGTTGCTTGCAGCAAACACCAGCCAGAACAGCTGCGTCAAGCCTGATGATGCCTTGAGTCCTGACTTCTAGTCGGATACCCGTCGATGAAGCTTCGAAAGATTGTTCTATGCATATTCTTTGACGCAGTGGACCGCAGAGTAGTGGTGATTTTATGCTTCAGAAAGCTTCTGACGGCTTCTCCGGCAGCTTCCATACTGATTCACAACAGCAACAGATGGATAACGGGGATCCAAACGGGACGGGCACCCACCGATGCTTTGATTGGCGGTCTGATTGGTATACAGATTGGTGTCCCGATTCGTATCGTCTGAAATGCAAGGTGCCGTCTGAGACGCAGACTACCCGCGATAGCCCCGTTGACGAGAGTACAAGCCGGTTGAGTTACCGTCAAGTGACTTGAAGCCGGTTGGTAGCGTATTCCTTACAGGGTGTGATGCTTCTTGGTCCCGATACATACCAGGTCTGCCTGATGAGACCAGGAGGGATGTTTCAACAGAAGAGAAGGAAGATTTGACGATACGCAAAGGGGCATGCAACACAAGGCTTCTCAGGCTGAACCAACGAATATCGGCACATTTCTTGCTAGGAGCACTCGTTCTAAGGTTGCACGTCCTATTCGGGACCTTGGATCAGGGCCCTTGGACCATCTCATTCTTGATGCAATCACCCATTGCATGTAGCTCACTCATCCTTGCCTGGTTGCTCCTCTCATGCAAGTACTGAGCCTACATAGTACAATATCTGAACTCAGTTTCAAAGACCGGGGCATCTGAGCGCATGCGCCTGTGGCGTATGAGGTGACAGATATTGCCTGTTGGACATGGTACTCTTCTTACAGACAGGCAGAGCTCATAGACGTCACTGGAGTCGAAACAAGAGAAGACAAAGGTGGCAGAGGCAGAAAGCCCAGTGGGAATCGATTTGCGCGTCCAACATCTTCCAGACTTTGGTGATGGCCACACACAAAACACAGCCAGCAAAACACAAGCACAGGCGCACATTTACAACACAAATGCATGTTAGGAGGGAGGCTTTCCGTCGGTGATCAGCTACGCCCGTGGGGTGGCTTACATATGGCGTCCCTGTCCGTTTTCCTTGTCTGCCACGGACCACCATGGCTTGCTACGCGCTTGTTGGTCGGCCCTCGCCCTTTCACTTGGCACACGCCCCCCGAGCGACCTTGGCTACGATCTTGAGGTCCTTGCCCATAAGCTTCGACGGATGAGGGTGGATGGGAGATCTAAGAGCTAAGATTGCTGAATCTGTCAACGGGCATTTGTTTATCAACGGATCGACGTCTAAACGAAGCCGTTGTCTAAAAGCTAGCCCTGCAACTCCACGCCCTACCCCAAACGAGCGGGAGGAGCACAAGCACCCTTCGCTTCGGCATCAAATATCGCCATATTTCCTCGCCCCCGTCCTTGTCCTTGTCCCATTGTGTCTATTGTAACGTTCTGCTATCTTCCTTTCTCTCCCTCCATTCTTCAACTTGCTCATCAACATCTCTCATTCACCTCGCTTCCCATTGCTTGGTACCTGAGTAAAGAAATCTCCTTGTTCCGAGAACACCATCAAACCACCCACGAGACTCATTGTACTTCCTCCCAAACAAGTGCCCTTGACTTCAACAGAGGCCGCAATGGATACACCGTTTTCTGGTGACGAGCAAGCTTCTAGCTACACGAATATTATCACGGGTCACGGTCAACAATCACCTTGCGTGTCAGAGCTCACCGGTATGGAGCCATACTATGCCCTCTCCTCGGGTCCTCAGGATCAACCATCTCATCTATCATCAACTGGTCCGCTGTCTCTAGACCCAACCCTGTCACAGCACCAGGAGGACCAACAGCAGACGTCACATCCGGCTCATGATGCGACTGTGTATGCTTCCATGACCTCAGGTTTTCCATATGCGCCTCGAAGTCATCACCCAGTCTGGCCTTCACCTCCCCCAGGACCTGACGATTATGACAACTACTCTTACCAAAGTTCCCCAAGCAGTGGCAGTGCCCCAATGAGCTGCTACAACCCATCACCCATTTCACCAAGGACGTGGTCCTCTCCAGACTTCCCTCTATCTCAACCTTCAGATCCTCTCCAACAGAACTCTTTCAAGAACCTCCGCATTTGCACACCAACATCAAACGAAGGATACCCCTTCAGAGGCCCTCGGGGCCTGACGCCTTTCTCCGGTGGCGGTATGAATCAGATTTTCGATAATGAGATTGACGGCCTGCCCCAAAACTACTCCCCAGTGACAATTCCCAGTTCATCGGCTGGAGCACTATCATGCAGCGGCTCCCCGCAAGAACCTCTTCTCGGGACCCCCGTACTCATGAAAGCTAGACATGAATCACCCGCCGGTGTACCGGAGTACCGCGCGAGCTCAGAAGTGGTTCAAGAAGGCAAGGACCTTCAGGCCACAGCTGGTGGTGGCGCCAAGACAGATGAACCATATGCCAAGCTGCTCTACCGAGCTCTGATGAGTGCTCCGGACCATGCTATGACCCTTCAAGAGATTTACCAGTGGTTTCGTGAGAACACTGATAAGGACATCAAGAAGGACAAGTCAGAGAAGAGACCGGGCAAAAATGCGGAAGGCTGGCAGAATAGCATCCGCCACAACCTGAGTATGAATGATGTAAGTTAAAACAGCCCCCTCCCCCCGGGCCATACACTCTCCAGAATTTCCTGTCTCAGATCTCGTTTCCATAAACCCCCCTGCTATTACCGGGTATAGCTTGCGGCATAAGCTGCATATGTACATGGACCAACGCTTGTTGTGTTTTCGGACGAATCATACATGCTACAAGAGTTCGATGAAAGCTAACAGTGGATCTTGATGGTAGGCTTTTGTCAAACGAGAACACAAGCTGGGGTCAGACTCGGCCTCGAGAGCAACGGAGCAGGGTTCAGGCTCGACTAAAACTGGTGAAGCTAAAAAGGCGACGGAGTGGGTGTTGGAGGATTGGGCTGTCGTCAATGGAGTTGAGAGCACAACAAAATACCGCGGCAAAAACACATCACGTCGAGGAATGGGGCGCAAGTACCATCACCACCCATACGATGACAGATTTTCACAGCGACACAGCCCAATTGCCGCCAAGGGAAGCTCAATTGTCAAGGGCGAGTTCATGACGAACGACATGAGGATGCGCGAGCGTCAATACACTCATGAAGTGAAAATGGCACCGAGGTCCCACCATATCAACTTCATCGCACCCCCTCATCCTCATCCTCATCCTCATCCCATGCACCGAGCGACTACGATGCCGAGCATGTATCAGTCGCCGCAGCCACAGCACCGAGGCTACGAGGAGCTGATGATGCCACGGGTCGACAGAATGCCCCAGCCAGTCATGAAGCAGGAGTATTCTCAGCCAGTCATCAAGCACGAGTATTCTCCAATGACACCCGACTCGAGTGGGTTTGGCTTCGTGCTCCCAGAGCCGAGCCTAATACACGCGCATGCAGTCAACTCTAGCGCCAGTAACAGCAACAGCACTACCGCGTATACGCTGCCTAGTGGCACCCAAAGCATGTACGTTGGTTCATCTCCGTGCGAATATCCGTATGGGATGGTAGACGTCACAGGTGTCTATCAAGGCAGCGGTCACAATAGCCCTGCTGGCGCTGGTGTCAGTGCTAGTGCTAGTGCTAGCGACGGAGTCAACGAACGCCTCATAGGGATCGGCCCTAACGACGTCTACAGCTGGAACGGCCAGACACTCTGAATATGGAAATCTTCCGTCCTAAACACCCCGAGGCAAAGTGTCAGCCACCAATGTCACTTATTGTCAGTTCTGTTGGCGGCCGACGAGGGCCCTAGTGGTTGATTTTACCAACAACGGGAAAAGGATGAGAAGATACAGAGGAGAGACCCGAAGACGAAAAAAAAAAAAAAAAAATAACAAAAAAGACAACAAAAACAAGAAAGAATGAAAATTGGTGTTCCTCCAGAGATATCGACCAAACTTAGCCTGCTTATCTGCACCTCTGCGCCACCGCGGGAACCGCGAAAAAGAGGGGTGAAGTTTAGTGAGTGAGTGGTTCTGGAAAAAAGCAAATCAGCTTCCTATTCTTTTCATCGACTCGACGCCCTAGGATGGAAGAGAGATGGTGGCAGTTTCAAGCAACAGGGGACGACGTTGTGAGCTAGACAGAAGAACCACCACCAACACAACTTTACCTCAGTTTACCTCGACTCACCTTACCCCATTCATCCTTTTACTTACTAGGCTGGACCCCACACAGACCCTGGCGGTCACGGGCGGATCACCTACCATCCGAACACATAGACTCGCGGTCATGGGCTGAGCGCGAGACGCCGAGACTTTTGGGGCTGACTGCTATGGCATTGTCACTCTTGTCTACTCCTACCTACTCACCTACCTGTCTTGAATGATCGAGAACAAGGTCAGGGCATGTTTACATCGAAACAAGTCATCGCCATGTGCTTGGCATTATCATCTCGAAGGCGGGGGTTACAGCAGAGCAGAAACGCCCGCCCGCCCGCATGATGGCACTCAATTGACAAGGTCGCATTGCATTGTGCTTTTGTCGTCTCTACTACTTACTACAAGGAGTATTCTTACTGCGACTTTTAGGTCGCAGCGGCGCATAAAAAAGGGTACTCGAAAATAGAAGGAGATTTGGACTCGGTTCTGATTTCGTTTAGGCATTGTTTTCTTTTCCTTCTTTTCCTTTTCTTTTCCCCCTTGTTATTCTTTGGGTGGCTTATCCGTTTTGATTAGACGATGCGCTCCATCTTTTGCTCCCCGAGGACCGAAAAAGATGCATCATATTTCCATTGTTATTCTGGCTGCTTGCTTGGCTGGGCGGGCGATCACTGGGGTCGATGAGCCAAACGTTTGGTCTTCTCCCAAAGCGTGTTAATGTATTTATTATTTATTCATTATCATAATTAGCTAGTTATCTCCCCCATCTTGTATGTATGTATCAACCATGCTACTTACAAGCGCCTATTTTTCATGCCGCTTCCGGCACCAATACCAAGAGCATCCATTGCAACCGCCTTTGTTGCTGCGTGCGATCCTGAATACCAGGCAAGTCTTTGACTTGTATTGTCATTGAATTCTTTATTCATTCAGTCTTCTCTTTGTCATAAAACATGGCTGGCGGGAGTGCCTCACAATAAAGGCAAAAAAGATGGAACTTGGAAAAGCGTTACGTACAGCTCGTACATTGGCATCTGTAGATCTGCGAAAAATGACAATACAAAACAATACAACTCTAAACTCAATGGTTTTGGTGTGATCTCCACTGTGAATGTTGTCAACACTTGGCCCTTGTGGTGTGTACCATTCACGTTTACGATCTTGAACGATGAAGCTGACTGGGAATTAGTAGTGTTGGCATCTCCCTGAGCAGTAGCAAATCGAATTCACTTTTAGTAGCAGAAGTAGAACAAAGTTGTTGAGCCTATGTCGTCCCCATGCTGGTTGCTGTGTCCGTGACCGTCTCCCCGCTCGACCCTGTTTTTCCTTGCCCTGACCTGGCTTCAGCTTCTTCCTAGTGGGAGTGGGGAATAAGCAAGGTTCACGAGGCCCCATTGTCGAGCTTAAGATAGGAAATATCATTGGTTACCGACAGTCTGGTAACGAAGCTGAGCCAACAGGAAATGATCCGGAAGCCCCTCCCTCTTCTCTTCTATGTATTCATCCTAGTTCCCTGCCAAATCGTTTCGTCTCGTTCGCACTGAGTTGCGCTATTCTCATCATGGAGGAAGGGCCGGGGGCTGTCGGCTACGTTGTGAGGGTTGTCATGATCGCCAGGACCTCAGACGCCAGCATTGCCTAGTTTAAAGAGTGTGCGAGCAGCTGCGCGGGGTGTGCGTATCCCTGAAGAGGGAATAATTAGAGAGTAACGGAGATTGAGAGGGAATAACCTCAACTAGTAGCCTCATCGCACAGACGCCTCAGATCTGAGAGCGAGTGGGATGGGGAGATATCGAATCTCCACTTCAATTCTGGTCTGGGATAAGCATGCATCATGCATCGATCCCTTCACACCGTAGTTAAGAAGCTAACTGAACTGAACACAAAACCAAGTGCTTATCGGTGTCCGGGCCGGTAAGTCTCTTTGTCAAAAACCGCCCTGCGCGGGCCGTTGCTCTGCGCTCCCCGCTGCCACTCACTACCTCTACCATTCACACTCCTTCTGCAATGCTTCAGACACGGCAAAGAAACACTGTAGAAAGCAAGTGCAACGTCTGCCGAGTATTATTAGATCTGGGCTGGGTTGGACTGCGCTTACAGTACATCAACGTCAGCCACAGTCTCAGCAGCTAAGCGTTTAGCACCAAGATGTTGATTCGGGGTCTGCAACAATAGACGAGAGAGCGACCCCGAATTTTCCTCTGTCTTGCCAAGCCTCATCTGGTGTCTCACATGATCGCCCGTCTCTTGCTTCGGGCTTTTCTTTTCTCCTCAACATCCTTGTAATCGTCTCTCAGAGTTAGGGTAACCTTGCTGGGTCCTGTCCTTTGCCAGTAGAGCCAACCCAGTTCTTCAGCTGAATTTAGCCATGGATGAATAGCTAGCTGGTTGTGTGGGGCCTTAGACATCTTAAGCCCAAGCAATGTTGTTGAGACTTTTTGTCGATTGCGGGCTCACATCTCAGGCGTTGAGAACCAACACGCTCTAAAAGTCTGGCCTGTAACTAAGCATTGGATGCAACTTGCCATTGCACAGTACTGTCTGCGTTGCTGTGCTGTGCTGTGCTGTAACGTACTGTATATAGTATACGAGGAATGAATGGGAAAGTCTCGGTGGCATAGGAAAAAGAAACTTCGTCGCGAGGCGAGGCTCAAAAAATGCCCCATTGCTACAGTGGACATCAAAAATCCACTGCCTCTCGTCTTTTCTCGGCCTTTGCATTAAGCTTGACGATAGCGGCCGCTGGCATTGCATCACTCATCCCTGACGGCTCAGTTGCCTCAACCACCAACCAGGAACGGGCCGGCATGGTCGTCATCGATGAGAGAGAGAGAGAGAGAGGAAGCTAGTCTTTCTGGCCAAGCCGGTGCTGTCGTCGTCTTCATCAACTAGACCCTTTGGAAGCTCTAACTTGCTTCCACGAGTAGCCTCGTATCAAAACTAGAATAGGCAAGAAAAAGCAAAACGCCCCTGCGTTTGTTACGTATGCCGATATGCTTCAACGTTTAAAGAGAGGGCGCTAATAACAAGTTAGCTTTGGAGCCAGCAATGACAATAGGAACATGGCGTTCTGCACCAACTATGGCTGGCGATGAAAGGACTAGCGGGGCTGGGCATACATACTCTAGTGTCATGGTGTCTTCTGCAGCTTCACTAGTGCTTCACTACAAGAGAGGAAAATCACCGCCATGGCATTTCTCTGGCCTTCCTCACGGACCCCAGCCGATGCAATGCAGGCTGAGACAAGGATATCCCGAGTTGGGGAGAGAATTAGCCTCCAGAACTTAGTAGGCGTGTGTGTGTATTTCTGTTGGCCCTGAAGCCTCGTCCATCCATATTTAAGCTTGTTATTGTCAGGCCATGGCATGGTTCGTCCTTATAGCCAAAAGCGGGACAAGTCCTGTACTGTAATGTACGTAGTCATAAAATTGAATCGACTGAGCCCGTTCACACTGTAGGTACTCCCAGCAGCTCATAGTGGCCTTGAGAGTTTAAGCAGGACCTGTCAAGTTCGTGATTTGCTGGTACATAACACCACATCTCTGTGGTGCAGTCAGTGAGGAGCAGCTGCGTCCACACCTCCTCAGACGCCTGGGGATGGTTTGCAAGCTCTCAGCTACGTATCCTTGAGCATGAGATAGGCATTCAATCCTCATAATCATCGGCAACGCACCTTGATCCTCTGAGACGATCTTGTTCCAAAAGAGAGCAAAGCGTGGTCGTTTGCGCCCTGAAAAGCCACCAACGACGCATACCGGCAGTATCTCGTGTCAAAAAGATGGTGGTCGCAAAACTCTGCAGTCCTAACTAGTCCAGAAACCTATTGTCACCAACGTCGCATATGCCAATTGCTCAAAGTCGAAGTTGCTTGACATGCACTTCAAAGACCAAAAATATACCAAGGAAGTGTCGCAGTGGAACGATGGGCAAAATCGCTGCAAACGACCAAGACACCAAAAGGGCGCTGTGACTTGTGACACTTGCCTGCACATCAATGTGACTGGGGAACCTGGTTCGTCAAGGGCATGATCCTAGCCGGCTAATCGTCGATCTTGGTTCCGCTGTGCCATGCTCCAGTCTGCAGATACCATCCAGTTTGATCGAGACACGTCAATTGGCGGACGCAGTTTCCGCAACCCGGTACCTGGTACGATCCATCAAGCATTTGCAGCCACCTGATCCACTATCGAGATAATTACGATCTGGGGAGATTTACTTTCCAGATCGCGACAACGATTCGAGCTGAGCCAACACCTCCAACTCATGTGCCCTGTCAAGCCCTTGGGTAATGGTTTGATCGCTGGAAATAGTCGTTGAGCCACTTTCGAAGCCAAAGGGAACAATTGAAGAGTCAAGACATCGTTGGAGAATCATCCGTTCTGACTCAAGACTTTCCATTTGTTATCGTTATCTCTCTGAGCCGGAAGTATTCCGAGTAAGCCTGCGCTTAGCGTAGCTATCGCGATTGCAACGGCAGCTAGGGTAGTATTGGCTTATCCTGAACACACGGTTGCTCTCACAAGTGTCAGCACCCTGCCATCCTATCAGCCCTGCTGATATTACAGCTAGCTCGTCGCAACTTATCCATCATTGAGATCATTGTAGCGGTCCTGGCTGTCCTCCCTCTCTTCTTCACTTTCTTCACAATGTCAAGTAGCACTTGTCGCAAGGACCAGCATCTGATCTGTTGGCTTCAATGATCGGGGTGTGCATTGCTGATCCTTGTAAAAAGACCCTTGCCATAATGAATTTCGTAATGCCACACTGGCATGGTCTACGGAGCTCTCCATGTTCAGTATGCGTTCTCGTTGGTTGCGCATAGGCACACTCCTAGAGGCGTTTCTTGGCTGGTGCGCTAGCCCATGAGCCTGAGCAAGGATCCACTGCCTCATGCCCACGAGCACCTCAAAGTGAGTGCCACAATCTCGTCTGTTTGATGCATTACCGTTATGTGCGACTACCGCGTGACAGATGGCGTATGAGCTCCCTATTACATCCAATGGTTTAACGGAAGGGTGCTGGAGATGACCCCTCAGTTGCAACACAATGTATCATTATCTCTCCAATGAGCTCGAGTCAACTCGACACACCATGACTGAACGTGGTAGTTTTTCAAGTGTGGTGTCCTGGAGGTTGAAGGAGTGTCTTCAGCGCCTTCCAGCCGTACACCATAGAACGCCTCTTCAAGCCTCAATCATACGATTCTTGTGATTTTGCATATTGAGAATTGCTGCCTTGCAAGTGACCACGTTCTCATGCTTTCATATCAGAAATAGCTTCTGAATTTCGAGAGACTGTGCCAACATATGCCGGGATCTTGGTTGACCAACAATCTGGAAGCAACTAGACTCAGTCAATCTTTCGTTGGATAGATATCAGCTGTTGCATTGGGATAACCGCGGATGGATGGGGAGACTTGCATAAAGATCCCTCAATATCGGTGGTTGCGCTTGCTTATTTCATTGACGCCTGTTGAGTCGTGAATGGGTATACTGCGCTTCAGCATGAAAGCTGCAGACATTTGTGATGTCAATGAATGCCAGACGAATAGCAATGGCATGTGAGTGGACGGCGAATCAACCAGGATAATTAACATAGGCGATAGATAGGGGTGTTTATCATGGCTTCTGCTGGTTCCACTGAATCGGTCTTCCTCGGCGTTCACAGCATGAACTTGTGAGATTGCATCGATGGCGTCCTGTGCGGCCAGATAGGCGCAGTGCATGCTCATGTTATACATAATTCGTAACTGAAGTTTTCAAAACACCCGTCTGCTGATTCCCGGTCAATGTTGAATTGCCATAAGATGTAGAACTTGGAATCAGATGCGTGAAGTGATCTCCAGCGTCTAATGAGGACACCTTCTTGGAATGAGCCAGTACATGAAGACCCCTGTCTTTCTAGATAGTGTTGATCGCCCATTCATTTTGAGAAGATCGTATTGCCAATGCATCAATATTCGTCTATTCTTCAAGGCCGTATTATGAATTGCCAGAATCGACATTGCGTTGTCCATATGTACCGTACCGCAAGATGTTAACGTTAAATCGCCCAGCGGTTAAGCCTGCAACTTCGAGTAGGAAATATGTAATCAAAATCTTCGTTTCTTCTTAGCAGGACCAGCAGCAGCTTTCTTCTCGAGCTCCTTTTTTAGTTCCTCTCGCCTTCGGTCCGCCCTTTCCTGCGAAGTCTCCCTGGGCCTAGACTCTGCTGTGACTTCCTTGGTAGTGGTACGACTCCTTCGATTGTCTTCGTTCGCCGTATTCGTTACTTCATTTGTGTTGTCCTTGTGCTTTCCAATGGCACCTAACTTCTTGGACTGACGATGAGAAACTGCTGTCGTGCTAGGCTCGCCCAATTCCGGCTTAAGGGTTACTGGCTGTTCTTCAATTAGGCGCTTCGTCTTGTTGCCTCCTATACGACCAAGGCCGCTTCTATTTCCGGCTGGCCGTGCCGGTGATGGAGTTGAAGGACCCGATTTCTCGACTCCACCAGGAGCTGGTTTATCATCATCCTCTGATTCGGACGCTGTCTCCGAATCGTCGTGTTGTTGGCTCAATGACTTTTTCTGAGCCTGAGACTGTACAGGAATGGGGGACAGAGGTGGAGTGGACTGCTTCTTTCCACCGAGTGCTCCTATCTTACGAACCGATTTGTTCGGTCTGCGTGTGCCAGGACCTGGGGGTACACTGCCTGCCGAAGCAACGGATTCCCCCTCTGTAGACGCATCATCAGCGAAGGGTGTTTTCGTAGCATGCGTTGATTTGCCCTTGGCTAGTAGGTGTGGGGGTGTAGACTGAACTTGGAAGTCATCATCATCTTGCTCGATATGTGCTTTTTCGGAGTCTTGGGGAGTCGGAGATTTGTCTTTCGCAACAGCCGCTTTGTCCTGAGGTGGATGTGCGACAGAGGATGCGCCCTTGAAATCTTGCCACCACTGGTCCAACCGAGGGGACTCAACGCTATCAGTTATAGGCTCGAACTGTAGCCCTCCCTTCTCGAACACGCGTTGTACTAAGGACTCGGCGTCGTTCGGGTAGTCCTCATCATTCGCAAGACCAGACTTCCAGTGCCGACGGTTAAAAGGAGCAAGGCCAGGCACTTTCTCCGCAGCCGCAGCTCTAGAGATCTTCTTCTTCCCGGACAAAGCATTAAAGACATGCTCCATACCTGTACCCATGGCTTCCAACTTGTCCAGGAGTTTGTTGAGAACTGCGTCTTTGTTTCCCAAAGATCGAGTCAGAAATTCGATTTCAACATCCTTTGCGTGGTGTGCCTGAACTAAAGGCAGCACAAGATGCGTAGCGATGCTGGAGGGCGGCAGCTTCTTCAAATACATGGGCCACTTGAGCGGCTGTAATCCAGGTATTTCATAGGTGATGTTCAAGACGAGGTCATCGTCACCCGCATCAGACCGGGAATCGCGATCTAGACGGATACTCGCCTCATTATGTCCTGGTTGAGAAGCATCTAGAGCGGTATTGAGGCAGCCCAAGAGTTTGGCCATATTATCAGGTGTATCGCTAGGGTCGATGCTAGTGTTCTCGTTCCAACCTCTCATGAAGATCGCCTTACGATCAAGTGATTCAGACCACATATTGGCCATATCAGTCACGTGAACAGCATATGCCGATGTATCTGTTTGGAATGACACCAATAATGCCGGGAAATCAGGAGTAGGGCCAAGCGGAAGGGTCCGCCATGACTTGTTCTGTGACATATCTGATGCAGAAATCGACCCCAAGGTCGGCCTGATGATGCCGAGCCACCAGAAGAAACAGTCGATAGGGATACCAGAAAGTGCCCAGAGTGATTGCGAAGTCGTGGCCTTCCCGTAGGAGGTGACTTATAGAACCGAAGGTTTGTCAGGAGCTTCTGACCAACGTGATAGATATTGATGCTTCTAGGACAGTCTAAGGAAGACAAACCGGTGCTACACGACTTCGATCCACTGGGACTGAGGCGAACGTTCGAGGACAAGGTGCCCTTGCCACACAGGAATCAAGGCCGATGTGAAGTCACAACTTCTTCCGACCAACCGTATTCGATAATAGTGCCTTGGGGTGAAGTGGTACAAGCTCATATGGGCGGGTAGATAGTCAGGGCAGGGGCCAGCTTAGGCAAAATGATCGTATCACAATCCACTGCCTTGCGCGAAAGAAGAGATAGTTTCCCGATACCTGGTTGAATGGCAGGTTATGAGGGGAGTTGTAAATTTTCTTTTTCATGCGTCGTGATATGTGTTGTGGTGTTGATGTGGTTAAGGTCAAGCGCGGTGACGAGTAAACGCGTGAGGTTTACGCGCACAGGCACCCATCGCCTACCGCTCCTGCCTGTAAAAGTAGGTAATCAGCCAATCACAAACCTGAAGAGTGAAGAGAACGAAGGCAGGTGCAACATCACAGCCCTGACCAGGGCCAGGGCCAGTTGCTGACTTATTCCTGTCAATAAGATTGACGGTAAGGGTTACCGACGAGTACTTGGGTCTGAAATAGGAGACTTTGAAACCTAAGGTAACATCAAGCACCATTTACCGGATTGAAGCCCGGGCTTTAACCAATCACGATGTATACAAACTCACTTCACAGCGGTATTCATACAGTCACATTAGCACCCGAATCACTAAATAAAGTACAGCCTGTAAGATAATAAAACGCTACCTACGCATTGGAATCAACACCGTCCACTTCTCCCGGCACTCAAATTAAGAAGCACGGGCTTGAGAATGCTTCGGTCACCAACAGCCAATCAGGGATCCGAAACAGTCACTAAACATCCGAGATCTATGAATCTCAGATCTGCTTGGTGTAAGCTTCGATCGCCAGGGACCATATGACGTACTTCAAATCGAGGCTCCATGCTTTTCAACAGCCACAATAGCACTACCATGGCAGCAAAACAATGGGGAGTTTTAATTAGATTAAATTAAGGGAGACCTGAAGTTTCCTCTTTCTTAATCAGTAGACAAACAGGACCGGATCTGTCAATTTCTGTGTACCTTCCATATGTCACTGTTAAGGCTTTGCATTCATCTGTCACCACTGGGAGCCTGGCGATCTTCTTTCATACCTAACCGCGTTCAACTTGTAAGAAGCACGACGATATTTCACCCCGCAAGCTTCACTACAATGCCTCCCAAGAGAACCAAACGCGAGTCTTCATCGCCTCCAGCCAAAAAGGCAAAGACTTCCAAAACAAACGGTTCCAGCTCATCAGATGCTTTGCGCCAACCTCATCACAAGGCTGGAGAAGCTGAAGAGAATGGAATCGCGATTCGGAAATTTTACCCTCCAGAGATGAGCAATGCGAGAGCTCGCGCTTACAACGACAATGAGCTTCCGCGACCAATCGAGGTACTCGTTAGTGCCCTGGAGGATACAGCGCAGGAGCGCAAGAACGCCGATGTAAAGAAAGCCGTCGTCCATTGGTTCAAGATGGATTTGCGACTATCCGACAACAGAGCCTTGGCTCTGGCCAGTGATAAGGCGAAAGAAGCAGGAGTTCCTCTGATTGCGATGTATATCATTAGCCCCCAAGACTACGAGGCTCACCTGAGGTCGCCAGTACGTATCGATTTCATGCTCCGAACTCTGGAAGTCATCAAGCATGATCTTGCAAAGCTCGATATCCCTTTGTACGTGGAAACGGTTGAAAAGAGGAAGCGTGTTCCCGACCGGATCTTGGAGCTCATGGACGAATGGGGCGCCAGCCATTTATACGCCAATATGGAATATGAAGTTGACGAATTGAGGCGCGAGGCCTCCATGATCAGGGACTTTGCAGAGAATGGCAAGGCATTCGAAGTCGTCCATGATACCTGCGTCGTCCCCCCAGGAGAACTCCACACTGGCGCTGGGAAGCAGTACGCAGTGTACACTCCATGGTTTAAGTCATGGGTTGCTCACATTCATGAGAATCTTGATCTTCTAGAGTTATACGAGCCACCTGAGAAGAACCCTAGCAGTGCGCGAAAGGACTTTGGAAAACTTTTCAATGCTGAAATTCCGGACGCCCCCAAGAGCAAACGGCTTGATGGCGAAGAAAAGGAGCGATTGCGATCGCTTTGGCCATGTGGAGAGCACGAGGCGAAGAAGCGTCTGGACAAATTCTGTGAAGAGATGATTGGCAACTACGAGAAGAAGAGAAATATCCCAGCTGAGGCTGGGACTTCTTCTTTATCGGTACATCTGGCGTCTGGCACGATCAGTGCTCGAACATGTGTACGGACCGCACGTGATAGGAATAAGACGAAGAAATTGAACGGTGGTAATGAAGGTATCCAAACCTGGATCAGCGAGGTTGCTTGGCGAGACTTTTATAAGCACGTTTTGGTCCATTGGCCCTATGTCTGGTAAGTGAAGTATATGCAAGCCTCTCGTGAATTTGACTAACAGGACCAGCATGAACAAGCCTTTCAAGCCTGAATACTCAAACATCTCATGGTCATACGACAACGATCATTTTGCCGCTTGGTGTGAGGGAAGAACGGGCTTTCCCATCGTCGATGCAGCGATGCGACAGCTAAACCATTTGGGTTACATGCACAACCGCTGTCGTATGATTGTCGCTTGTTTTCTGGCAAAGGATCTATTGCTAGACTGGTAAGCTACCTAAGTAAAAGCATTGATGTCTGTGTCGCCTCTCTAACTTCTTCGCAGGCGAAAAGGCGAAAGGTACTTCATGGAACATCTTGTCGACGGTGACTTTGCTTCAAATAATGGTGGATGGGGTTTCAGCGCCAGTGTTGGTGTTGACCCTCAACCTTACTTCCGCATCTTCAACCCCTTGCTGCAGAGCGAGAAGTTTGACCCCGATGGTGATTACATCCGCAAATGGGTTCCCGAGCTGAAGGATCTTGACAGCAAGGCTATCCATGATCCATACAACCGAGGCGCTGGACCCAAAGCCAAAAAGAACGGCTATCCTGCACCCATTGTTACGCATAAGGACTGTCGGGAGCGAGCGTTAGCAGCATACAAGGAGGGCCTTGCGAGTGGCGAGTGATGTACTGTGGTGCATTCAAACACTTGACTGATAGTAGTGGCCTGTTTATTTGGAAATGTATTAATTTGTTACTTAGTTAGTTGGATAGCATACATGTATTAATACCCTAGTGGTTCGGTTTCTTTCAAAGAACTCCACTGCCTGCTATTGGCATATAATTCTGAACTGATCATGAGAATCAGCGAGCCTTGATTGAGTCAGTTTCTAGTGACGTCGATTTCATGCCCAGTGGTACTCCAATTCTGTGTTTCCTCGAAACTGAACCGCCCGCCAGAAGATGAGCCTCGAGGAAAGAGAAGAGCTTGGATCAACTCGTTCTCTGGCCCTTGGGCTTGAAATTGGAACCGTTAACGTATTCGCATCTAAGTAGTCCTCCTTGGCTAGGGCCTCATGTGGGATCTACGTGATACCGAGTCCGACCTTTGTGACCTTGGGTATAGAGGTTGTGGAACAGCGGATTGGCCAGCAGCAGATCACTTGGTCTACGATTGCACGCAAGATTAGGAAAGTCACAAGTTGAAAAGTTCATGTTAGACCCGTATCTGTACCATAGCAAACGACTTGAGCGCTACGGCTTTTTCAAGGCCTAGTCAATCAATCTGCGGCACGGAGACTATCAAAGTAGCCCCAGAATCCTCGGAGTGGTTTGACCTGAGAAGTCAGTCCGAGGAGACTTCGCTAGCCGGATGTCGGAGCATAACCAGTTCATCACATCTTCAAACACATATTCGGGATATCGTAATGTTGTCTCAAAATCGAGCCGAACGCCTCGAAGTGGATTTGCTAGATGCAGCCAACCCTAGTTTCTTTCACCCATTGCCTTCGTGCCCGGACCCAAAACCCTGTAGTCCATTCGTATCAGACTCCCATGTCGAGGAATCTCAGGACCAGTTGTCGAGTAACTTTTTCCCCACAGATTGAAATCCTTTATCGCTGTCCGCTCCAGACGCTCTTGAGGAGACCGTCGCGCTGGGCCAGTCGGTTGAGGGAGTCGTCGCTCTCGCCCATGGCTCGGACGAAACCGCAGAGGGCGTAGACGTGGTTCTCGCCCTGGATGGCACGGCCGTTCTCGTCAACCTTGGCGATGGAGATCTGGACAGAGCCGTGATCCTTGGCCTTGATGATGCGGTTGGTGGCGCTGCACTTGCGGGGGACGTAACTGGTGATGCCGTATCAGTATCATGAATTGTGCCTTCGCGCGGCCATATCGAAATGTCCTAATGGAAGTCTTACAGGTCCACAATCTCGCCGCGGTCGTTCTCCATTTTGGCTGGTTTGAAGAAGGTGGTTTTGGGTGATCTTGAGAGGTTGTGTCGACAAGAGGTAAAAAGGAAGATGAGTAGAGTAATTTCTCAATAATCTTTGATTGTGGGTGTGGAGCAAATCCCGGCCCTACCTTCCTCGGACGACTGTGGGGTGGGTCCCAAGTCTAAGTGAATCACGTGGGTCATCAGGTGACAGCGCGTACTAGATCGCGAGTCAGGGATTAGCGTCGACTCGGATTTTGGCGAACCCCTTGCGCCTGAAGGCGAACCACTTTCTATGACTCGGATACCAAGATTAGGCGTTCTCAGATCATGACCCCGCCGTTGCTTATTTTCAACGTCTTTCAACCTCGACATCATTCTGCTACAAATACCGGGCCTGAGATGCGCTCTGCGCTCTCGGTCCATAAACTTTGGTTTCAGTGTCATGGTATCCTCTGATGTATTTGGGACTTCGCCACTAGGAGACACAAGACGTCAACCGTTGCACGTTGATTCTTCATCCCCTGACCTCCCATCCCTTCGGGACGTTTTAACGACGAAAGCCACATCCCAACCTTCGGTACACAATGAAAGCGGAGCAGAAGCACTTTCGAGGGATGGACCATCTGGTTTCATCTCTGCTCGCCAATTCTATCCAGCAACAGAATCGGTGCGAAAGGTTGTTCCGACACCATCGACGGGATTACCCTGGGCATTATCCCACCCTGGTGAAGCCACAGGACTCGCAGAAGATTCATCTGGAAACGGTGGGTTTGTTGCTGGAGATAATGAGCCACCAAAAGAACGAGAGGAACATATAGAGGTGATCAAAATCACGGGCAAGTCGACCAGAAAGCCTCGCCAACAGAAGGTGTCAAAACAAGCTGCACCTAAACGAGCCGCGAAGCCTAAGCCAGCAACAAAGAAACAGTCGAGCAAAGCAGCTAGCAAAGACCATAGCCCTGCAGAGGATAATGACGATGACAAACAAAAGAAAGTCAAGGCTGCGAAGCCAAGGAAGAAAACCGGTACTATGAGTAACCACTTTCCACCAGCAGAGGAGTCGAAGGATTCGGAAAAGGCGAAACAGATTGATGTGAATGAACCCCTTCATCTGGAACAAGCACCCGCACGGAGATTGGACTGGACCCCTCCAGCTCAAAAGACTCTTGTCGATATCGATTCAGATTCATCTGTTTTCAAAAAGTTAGGGTCCTCTGAGGCGGATCAACAGCCTGTCTTCAAGAATCTTGTCGAGGGTTATTCTTGCATGGAAGGGCCTAACGAATCGGCATCTCACAGCATAACGAATGCTTCGGACGAAGACTCTAGTTTCCTCAAGAAACGGAAGCGCATCGAACTTTTAGCCACAAAGGGCACCGATCCACCAGCTATGGCACCTGACAAGTCTCCAACGAAGAAGGCCCCCAAAAAGAAGAGGCCCAGGACCATTACGGAACTTGCAACGGCTGCTTACAGATTGCCTAGTCAGCCAGATACTGAGCCGCCAAACGCTTCTATACTTGACCATTTCCCCACTACTAACAAGGAGACCTCTCTGGCTGATGAGCAACCAAAAAATGCTAAGGGCAAAAGCATATCACGACGGAAACCATCAAAAGCCCCTAAAAAGAAAGTGCCCCTAAAGCCCGTATTATTGTCGCCCAGTGCGGCTTTGGCCCAGGTTGCTAACCAGGACTTTGTCTTCGGTACCTCAAGCCAGCTTGCCAGAGAGGAATCCCCGACTGTCCTCAGGGATCTTCAGGCAGCTTTGAGACAGTCGAACCAGCACCATGACATAGATCTTACCATACCTATGAATAGTGATGCAATCGAATCGCCGCAACAACGAGGTAACCTTTGGGATGCAGCTGCTCGTGATGCAGAAGGGGATCTCTTCGATGTCGAAGTGATCAATCTTGCAGATGACACAGAACTCTCAGAGGTTGGTCATGTTACAAACCCATTTGGATATCAGCTGGGTGCAGACGATTCTGTCATTTGTGTCGAGAGCCGTGTACTCAATGATCATATTCCACCTGCCAAGCCTTGCGACGATATGCGACCTGATGAGAAGGACCTGGTCGACTCAGGAGCTGGCTCCCCGTACTTCTCCGACAGTGAACTGTCAACAAGCACTGATATCCATCGCCCACCGCTAGCACAAACAGAAGTTAGCCAGGCAAATCAAATGACGACAGCAGAAGAACCCGAGAGCTTGCCCGAGCTCCCAGCACAACCACCTCGACCCAATTATGAAGCGTTCACTGACATTCGCTTGGCACGAGAAATAAAAAGGTTCGGATTCAAACCCATCAAGCGGAGAAGTGCGATGATTGCACTACTGGACCAATGTTGGCAGAGCAAGTCTCGTATGGGTCAGGCCAGCCTCCATACCAGCACCAAGTTATCTTCACCCACCAAAACTACTAAGGCGAAATCGCCGGCTACTAGTAGTCCAAAGAAACCTAGAGGCAGGCCGCGGAAGAACAGTATTAATGCCCCTGAGCCCCAAGAGCCGCCTCCATCTGCTCAACCGCCTGAAACCCCCAAGAAGCCTCGTGGCAGGCCGAGGAAAGACAGTTTGAGTTCGGTACCAGGCGCTGCCTCTCCAAGCAACCCTAAATCAGCGGCGAAACCAAAGCGGGCGGCGGCATCACCTCGCCGCAAGAAGGCTACTGCTAAATCTGTCATTGAGATCCCTGACTCCGAAGATAACGAGAGCGACTTTGCTTCTTCGCCCGATACCAACGCTGAACAGATGTTTTCTTCCCCGCCACCATTGGACATGTCCCTTACAACTAATGATGGCACACCGCTCACGGCCACCCAGACCGATCAAGAAGCGCTGTTGTTTGATCACATCACCAATGCTGTTACATCTGCCCCACGTACTACTGACCCACAAGAACCGTCCTGGCATGAAAAGATATTGATATACGATCCAATCGTTTTAGAAGATCTTGCAGCATGGCTCAATACGGGCGAGCTTAGTCGCGTGGGCTATGATGGAGAGGTCAATCCAAATGATGTCAAGAAATGGTGCGAATCGAAAAGCATATGCTGCCTGTGGCGAATCAGCCTGCGCGGCAAAGAACGGAAGCGATTTTGATACCATCGGTTAGCGAGCATGGCGTTATTCTTCGACTCTCTTGAATTACCGGCGTTGTTATCAACATAGATTTGCATTTACTGGCATAGGTGTTTTCTACACTTCACAGAGCGTCTGATACCGTTGTCTAGAGTTGTTGTCATGAGGTGGGGTAGAAACCTGGATGAGACAGTGCTCACTATTTGACTAGGTAGACAAGAACGAGCTCAATGTTTAGACGGCAACAATGATAAATACAATTTACCATAACGACGGGGCTGCTCTTCCAGAGCGCCAGTTCACATATATACACTCTGATCCATTCGTCGCCAAGTGCGCCTGCGCGGGTATCAATTTCAATTCCTTCGAGATTTCCTCTGTTCAATTCTGGTTGCTCTGTGCCCCCTGCGTTCCCTGCCCTGCCCAGACGTCAGGCAACTCCTTCGGACCGTTGAGGTAGATTTCCATGGCCCTGCTCGTGTCAGCCTTCGAATGTCAAGCAAATCGGCGCCTCTTACACAGATTCAGGCATGATGTCACTTGGTAATAAGGAAGGGCTTCTCAAGGATGGTAAAGCTTATTGGATACTGTGAGGCCTTTTGTATCGAGTTGCAAGCCCATGGAGTCGACTGTGTTATTGAGAGAATGATTCTAGGATCTTGGGTTCGGTGGTGGCTAATTTATATTTCGAACTAGTGGCTTTCACCATCTTCTTTGGCTGCAACACAACATCTCCAGGATCCAGCCTCGATAGTTCGATCATCAGCTATGCTACGGGACACCAATGATATCACACCACATCAGTTTTGCGGCTCTGCTGTATCCAGCTGCTCCAGTAGCTGCTGCGAGAGCACACCATCACAGAAGAAACTGTTGTATCCTATGTATGCTACCGCGATAGCGTGCAGCTTCTCCCTTCATCGGTCTATCCACAAGGCATCGGATGGTGTAGATGGCGCGCCAATGACGGACCTCGGTTCTCCCTTGCGGCGTTGGATAGCCCAATCTGGGGCAGATGAGTCGGTTACGTGGTTGGCGCATCTCGGCCAGGATCCTTATCGGGGAGAAGGACGCGGTGTGTCTCTCGTGACCTCGGGTTGGTAATGGTTGCCGATATTCTGGCAATATTGACCTTTTCCAGCAGATCATGACAGCTCATCCAACATCTCGAATACTGCAGCTAAAGCTCCAGTATCTGTGTCCTGTCGTGGAGCGCAATGGAACCAGTGAAACCTGGGCAACAGGTCTATCCTTGTGGCTTCATTCGCTAGATTGGGGTCTCCATTGCATGGTCTGGGGAAGTTGTGCTCGCAATCGAAAGACTCGCTTGCATTTCGCCATCTGCATCCAAAGTCATGCCTCAAAGTTACTCCAGGCTTTTGGCGCTCAAACCCCGCCCACGGCCCGGCTTGCCATATTGGAACCCTGAAACTTACATGCATCGAGCCATCCCACACAACCATCCCTCTTTAAGCCAGCGAATCACCCATCAAGAATCCTTGGCATCACCACGACCTGGCGGCACGGATTGGCCTTTCCTGCGGGCATCTTTGATCACATTTTCCTAGCTGTGGCAAGTTGAGGCTCTGCGTCGATTATCTTTCGAGATTGGCGCCGCGATCTCACCGAATTCAGCATCTCGAACCGTCATTCACCATGCGTGTTATACAGCTGTTACATGTTCATCCCTCACTGGTGGAATATAGAGTGAAATGGGATGCTTGAACTACGATCCTATACGGAATCGGACCTCCGTGCTGCACCATTTAGCGAGAATCGCGCCTATACAAGGGAAAGTGGTATTACGCTGGAGCTTATAGTAGCTGAAGGTGTGAGGTCCCTGCGACTGAGCTCACACTTTGCAAAGGTTGCGTGTGTGCGTTAGCTTGAAGAGCTAAAGCGACCTGATGGCGGCCATGATCTGAGCCAATATTATAGTGACAACACAGGGAGTATCAAACAAAGGAGCCACAATCCTTTTATCGTAACGTGCCCGGCTCCGTTACGGCCCTTTGGCCTTGAAGGATGCTCGGCTATGATTCGCCTCCCGCACCGGAGCTAGTGGGGCCGGTCCGTAACGGTGCCTATTTCATGATTATAACGGGCTCCGATATCAATCGTAGAGAATTTCGTCAATTCATGAAAGAAATGTTGCATCGGATCAGCAATTGATCGCACTGTGATGATCATTACGGGAGATTCAAGCGAGAACACGTCGATTGGTATCCCACCATCAAAGAGATCAGCTGCCAGTGAAGTCGCAGCCTACCTCAGCGAGATAAGGACCTCCGGACAGGCAACACCGTTATCGCAGGCTGAATAAGTTTTGATGTGTTTAATTCCGCTGTCAGGAATCAGTCGCATATTGACGGCCTACGAGATCTGCCAATCGCAGCTCTCAATTGGCGTCACATCACGTCTAATCGGATGCGTCAAGTGATACCAACTATCTGGGTTGCCTTAAACCTTCGATCCCACTATCATGACGTGCGGGAGACGATCCCACGCTGTGAAAGGCGATGAATGCAAGGCAGCCGAGTTGTGATGTATCAGAAAATGTCATCCTCTTTTAAGAGCCCCCTGTGCAAAAGGAATTGAAGACAGGACATGCCGGGCTCGTAGGGCTTGTGGTACACAAATGCCGCCGAAGATCTCTTGATATTGATAAGCTTGATTTATGAGTGGGTGTTCACTAATAATTCTTGGCCTGGTATGGGGAATTGGTAGCATCTTGGCTTATTGAGAGTTGAGATGAGACGTCATGCCCGTCAGACGCCTCTTGCATGTGAAGACCAACGGTCCTCGGATAACCTTGGCTATACTAAGTTTACTCGAATTAAGTTGAGATTGATAATTAGTCTAGCTCGCCAATCGTTCAAGTCGACAGCGGATTTTAGGATGTTACTCTCACGGAGAGTCCGTCAGTTCAAGACAGGCTCGGTGGTAGTCGGTCTCCGTCTTCCATAGGGCGTACGCATTGACTCATCACTCTTCCCAGGCTAGATACCACTCACGATATGACTACCTACCTTACCTAGACTATTTCTCACTGTACTGTGGCCAACAAGCGAGCCCCTCTCCGGTCGGGTCAACGGACAGCCGTGTTGACAGTAGAGGGCAAATGACCTCGTACGTAGAACGGAAGTTTCGGAGTCGCGAAATTGCGAAATGATTCCATAAGGTAACGTTTATATCGAATTATATCCACCAGCGGAATTAACCATAAGTTTACAGCTTATGGTTATTCAACTCTCGAGAGACAAAAGTGCGACAACTTATACCAAGTGAAAATGTGCGTGATTCTTTGATGACGACACAGTCGACTCTGAGCTCTGGTGCTAATACCTAACGCGGAATTAGTGCTGACTTTCTGGAGGATGAATGAATAATCATGGAATGGAACTGTCAAATAAGAGTCTAGAATCTCCCCAAGCCTAGCCCGGATGTTAGTGTCCCTCTCCTCTCTGCTCTGCTCTGTTCTGTTGTCCGCCACGGAGCCGAGTGAGGTGTTAACCCCGTCTGTCTCCGCCGCCCGCACTATCGCCCTAACTAAATCGAAGAATCACAAGGACGTGCATCCCCGGGGTTTTAGGGGCGTCTAGGGCGTCTGGGCGCTGTCAGCTCGGATCGTTTTCTCGAGTAGTGCTGGCGTTGGTGCCAAGGCAGGCACCACTTTAGTTGGTTTTTAAGGGATCATCAATACGACAAACAACCAGACCTCCACTACAACTCGCCCTGCCCACCCTGATCAGACGTGCCCTGGAAGTCTGAACCCCCCACCCTCCACTCCAATTAACCCGGTCGAGTCCACCCATCTTCCCTCTCCAACTCAATCACAGACCAAACGTTCTGCGTCTTTTCTCACCTTATGTTTCACAAAAACAGCCTTCTCAGCCTCTTCTTGGCTTTTTGAGGGCTTCACGACAGGTTCCCTGTCTACAGCTGCATGATTTGACGTTACGCATTTCCTCACCTTGCATTGCAGTCGAGGTTTCGTTAGCCTGCGTTACCGCACCCGCATCCGTATCGCATCCAACGTTGATGGCCTCGCCCGCATTCCGTTCATCCCTTGCCCGAGCCCGAGTCCGCGGATTCTCCGTACATCATTTGCCTGGTCTTTTCCAGGATCTTCGAATATCGTAAACAATCTATTGTTGTCGCCATCTTTGACTTGATCTTGCACTCGAGACGATACAAACAATGTCGGCCTACCTCGAGGGCATGGCCCTCGGATTCGGCTACAATGTATCTGAGGGGCTTGATTCTGCGCAACAGTCCACAGCATCGCCTTCATCCAATACCCAGCAAGATGCTTCGTCCCACACCCAACCGAATTCTTTTCAAGGCAACGTTACTGTCTATCAGACAACAGGGCCTGACGCCCATACAAGCCCAATCCACCTGCCCGGAAGCAACACGCCCGCCCTGAATCCGCGATCATGCGTTACCTGCCGCCGTCGGAAAGTTCGATGCGACAAGCAGATGCCGTGTTCCAACTGTCGTCGAGCACAGATTCCCTGTGTCTTCCCCGCCCCCGGGAGAGCTCCGCGGCAGCCGCGCCGAAAAGACCCAAATGCGCCCAGCAAGAACTCAAGCCAGCGCGAGATAGAATTGATGAAGAGGCTTAGGAAGTTGGAGGGCATTGTGGAAGAGCTAAGCGGTCAGATTGAGGTTGAATCTGGAGGTAAAGGCCCTTCATCAACCAATTCGCCCGAAGCGCATGCAGGTCAAAGCACATCATTTGACGCCTCGGCGCATAATACTCAAAGACAATCGTCCAATGCAGGGTCTCACGCAGGCAACATTGGAAGGACTGATGACAGCCCAAGGGGCAGCGATGCTACAAGTGAACAGAGCGAGACTGCTCGCAAGAATATGCATAAAAAGTTTGGACGACTGGTTTTGAGCGACACTGGAGGAAGCCAAAGATACGTTAGTCATGGTTTTTGGTCGAAACTCAATGACGAGGTTGGTCAGTCCCTGGTATTGTTGCTAATGTTTGACTGACTCTGTCTACCAGCTCGATTCAATACGCGAAGAGACTCAGAAGCTTACTGATGAAGACTTGGATGAGTCTGAGGAGGATGAAACTCCAGATACCTCACCCGCATCCGCACTCTCAGGGAACCACAATGCCTGGATATTTGGTTACCGCTCTGCAGACGTGGATCTCGATAAATACTGGCCCCTGCCTTCCCATATACCCTTCCTATGGTCTGTCTATCAGGAGAATGTGGAGCCGTTGCTCAAGGTGCTGCACATTCCAACCATGGAGCCCATCTTTCGGGATGCGCGAAAAGATCACAAACAACTGTCTCCTGCAAACGAGGCGCTCGTCTGGTCAATATATTATGCTGCACTTACATCCCTGGAACCTGACGAGGTAGGAAGACACCCTTGGCTATAAGCACGGAGAATGCTAACTTACGAACTCAGGTGCGAGCTAATCTTGGACTCAACAAGGAGGATGTTGTTGTGCAGTACCGTTTCGCAGTCGAACAAGCCCTCGCCAAAGCCAACTTCCTGAACTCATTGGAGACTCCAATCATGCAAGCGTTGATCATCTTTATTCTCGTGGTCAAAGGCCAAGATGGAAGTCGTTTTTGTTGGTCCTTAACCGGTTTGGTAGCACATCTTGCTCAAGGCATGGGCCTCCATCGCGATGGGTCGCACTTCGACCTCAGTCCTTTTGAAACAGAGATGCGAAGGCGTCTCTGGTGGGCGTTGCTTTTATTGGATCTCAGATCAGCCGATGAGCTGGGTACTGATCTTATCATCCAAGACTTTAATTATGACACACAAATGCCGAGCAATATCAATGATACCGATATCAAGCCCGACTCAACGGAGGCCCCCGAGCCCAGAGAAGGTCACTCTGACTGTTCGCTGGCACTTGTTCGTTTCGAAATTGCTGGCTTTGGACGGCGTCTAGTTCGACTATCATCCGCCTCAATGTCGTTCTGCCCCCAGGGAATGCCTTACAAGGATACCAGCCTTGCGGAGCGAGAACGCATGCTCATCGAGGTTTATAATAGAGTGGAGGAAAAGTTTTTGAAACACCACACTGGCGATTCTGATCCGTTACATTGGATGGCTGCTTCAATTGCGCGCATCATCATGGCCAAGATGACGTTGGTAATCTACCAGCCAGTCCTATTCCCAGGCTCCGAGGGCGAAGGTACACTTTCGGAAGAAGCAAAAGAACGTGCCTATGTCGCAGCGATTGAGATTGCGGAATACAATCACATTTTGAATAACGACTCGAGGTCTAAACAGTTTAGGTGGCTGTTCAAAACCTACACCAACTGGTCAGCTATGGCCTACTTCCTCATCGCTAGTTGCCGTCGGCCATGGACTCCTCTTGTGGAACGCGGATGGGAAGCCGTCAGTGGATACGAGGGTGGACCAGGGCAACTGGTGCGATCTGCCGAATACGCAACTGTTGTGATGCCTATCAGGAAACTTTATATGAGAGCCCAAAGGCACCGCGCAGCAGAAATCACTCGACTTCGCGGAAATCCTGAAGAAGCACGTCGGCTGGAATTCGAAGAAAGGACGAACCCGAGATACCAGGCCAGGTTTGGGCAAGATGCGGACGGTGCAGCCAACAAGATGGAGGAAATAAGGGAGAAATGGAAGCTTCTGGTGCGGTCTGACGGAAGTAACGTGCCAATGTCGACGCCAGCTGAGCTGAGCCCTGTTATGCCACCGTCGATGCTCCAGCCAAAACAAGAACAAACACCATCCCGCCCTCGGACACCATCAGCCTACGACGTCCCGGGGACGATCGACCTTTCTGATACGACCATGGGCTACATGAATGACCTATTGGCAGACACCACACCCTTCCCCATGGTGAATTTCTGGCCACTGCAGGATGTCGGCTCTGTTCAAATCAAGGCCATGGGTACGGGAATGACGCCAATACCAAACATGTCTCAAGATACAGCGCAACCAGGAGATACTGGCCAACAGTTTTCACCACAGACCATGCAATTCCCCAAGGACGACAACCCGCCCCCTTACCTCTGGGGCGGGCAGTTCCCGTCGATAAACTCAAACTTCGATAACACAGGCTTGGACGATGTTGATATGCTTGGAGATGACTTCAACTGGCATACCTGGAGCCAGAATGTTCGCGGTTTGTAGATAGGATCGTACTGAGATACACGGTCACTGACTGATTGTGTTGCCAGAGAGTCGATATTGATTGATCATCGGAGTGTATTGGGAGTGGAGTAGCTAGCTAGGTACCTTGCCTATCTATTATGTATGATACCCGGCGGAGTAAGCATGAAGTGGACGTCAATAATTCTAAACCATCTTTCTTTGACGAGGAGGTGAAATCACTCAGACCATCTTTACTAAGGGCCCAAGTTTGGCGCGTTAGGATTTTACGGTCCCTGACCCGTGGCTCTTAGAAATTTCGACATGTCGTTCTCCGGGCTCTTCCACCTGCAATACGTATGGTCGACAACAAATTTTACCAGGTGAGTGTTGGTCCCCAGGGGGGTGAGGACTTGCAGCCCTAGCGGCTGCTGATTGCCATTCAAGTAGCAAGCGAGTTCAACTGGCTCATGACGGGATCGGTCATAAGCATAAAGTCCATAAACCGCAGGGGGAATGCCAGCTCTGAGGAGGAGGGTAGTTAGGAACAAACGGTACATCCGCCCGTTTCCATCCAAAAAGGGGTGGATCTGGATGAAGCGCTCGCAGAACCGGCAGGCATAAGAGATCCTCTCATAGAAATTCTCATCCATGGCCTGTTGCCCATCTAGGTTTGCCATTTCCCCTGAGAGTTGGCCGATCATGTCGAACATTGCAGTAGGGATCTGAGATGAAATCAAGAAACGCGGGTCGTAGGGCGCATTCAATGGACGATAATATCCGCCGTAGTCGGCCCATGACACTTGCGGACGACTGAGATCGGTACTATGGGTCAGAATCCCGTGTGCTTGCTGAAAGGTGGCCTCATCATAGTATCGCTGTTGAATGACGATTTTTGTAATCAGGTACTTCGCAGCCGCGGCGTGCTGCACTGTTTCGCGGTAACATTGCATGATACTTTCAGGAGACACGGGAATTTGTCTAAATTCCATGTGTCCTCTGATTTCATTGTACTCAAAATCATTCTGAGCAATCTTTTCTGGGATCTCCTGTCCCCGAAAAAGTGCATTACAGATTCTGTAAGTTGTTGGGAGGCTTCCGCCTGCATTCGAGATCATGTTTGATCCGTATATCATGCGGCTGAGAACCTCAATAATGTTGTTGGGCTCTAACCCCGTCATTAAGCTGAGCTCCGCAACGAACGAGCGAGGTGTCGTCACTGCGAATGTCGTGGCGGGGGACTGTTGAGGGAGGGAAGTTTGAGAGGAGAAAAGTTGAGAGGCGGAACTTTGAGAGGGGGAAGTTTCAGGTTCCGTCGTGTTAGCTTCCATGATAACTGACGGAAGGGTTTAGTATATGTAGTGGGCTTTGGAGAATGGAATGCGTTGATGATATCCACCTAAGAGTTGAGATAAAAAGAGATGAGACAAAGATGGTTGAGAGAAAGAAAAGATTGGGAGGAGAGTGATGGGAAGGGAAGGGAAGGTATTTATAGGTACCAACCCAGGCTTGGGGAAGGAGTTGCTTGACTCCAAGAAAGTTCAAGGTATGGGCTGAACTGGAAGTTTAGGTAGGAAGCACTGGCGATGGAGGAAAGTTGCCAAAAGCTTCCTGATGATAAGTTTTTGAGAATGGTTCTCGGAACTATGAGACGGAGTTTCTGCCAAAGTTTAGAATACCTAAGCTTCCTAAATGATAAGAGGTCAGGATAGCTCTCTTGGTTATAGAAAGAGTTCTTCTATCGATGATACGGCATACGCCAAACTCAGAGTCTCTTTAAAATTTATATTGTCTTTCTCTAAATACCTTGTTATTTACTGGCTCATATGACTTGAGTGTGTGGATCAACCGTGAATGCAAAACTCACTCATCCTCGATATCTATCATGCGACAGTTTCTATGTCTACGAAACCCTAACTCAGAGCTTCTCGCTATCAGCTTTAACCTTTCTCTCCTCTTCTAGTGCATCTTCTCTTCGCCTCACTTCGACATTGGTCGGTCCTCCTTTACCAAAGTTAACAAGGACCACATGCTCCCAATCGCCACCTCTTTCAGACCCCCTGAGCTCAGGTCCTGGTTTGTCCAACCCGAGGACTATTCTCTTGTCCTCTTGTCTAATGAAAAGATTATGAGGACTCATGACTTTCTCACTCCATGGAATCATGGCTGTCTTGTGTGCTTGACCCTTTTCTGTCTCTGCTGTGGGCACTCGGTCCAAAAAGGACAGTAAGTTTTCTCTCTGCGCTGTGATTCGACGAGATCCTTGCCCATCTGACGATGCCATTGAGTTCTGGAAGACCTTGGCAACTAAACTCAGGAGGAAGTACTGCGGTGGGAATAGGATGATGCTATTTGTGGCGGCACGAGCGAGGAATGATTCCGCCGGTGCAAAGAGGGCCGCCGTGTGTTCGATGCCATTATCTGGTGTTGGGATGAGCATCTCTGATGGCATGTCACTTTGTGACTGCGGTAGCATGTAGAGATACATCTGAGTGGTGAATCGTTTTGTGTTGGTGGCGGGTGTGATCCAGCGCGTAAAAGGGATGAGGCCATCTGTTCTCGGTCAACAAAAACTTGACCATAATTTACGTCGATTCATCCTTACCCAAGTCTGGCTCAGCGCCTACTGACTTTAGCCACTCTAGGAACTTGACTTGGTTTCCATGTATCATTTCCCTTGCAGTGTCTCTTGCCTCGACTGTCAAGTTTACCAGCTCGTTGTCCTTCTTGGCCAATAAGATACCAGTCTCCTCAAAGGTCTCTCTGATAGCACCAATTCTGTACGCGAGTCCATCGTGATGTCTCTCTGGCGATTCTTCAGCCGGTATAATACCATCATGATAAGGGTCTAGATTTCCGCCAGGGAAGACATGCGCCGAGGCGAATGATGTAGAGGTGTGTACGCGGTGAAGTAGCAGGACCTCGTTGACAGGTGAGACTAGTAGAACTGAAGAGCTTGGCCGTGGCTCTGAAGGCGGAGGCTTGTTCACTGAGGATGACTGGCTTCGTGAAGTCATAACAGGCAGATATATTCGGTGTATGAAGTTGAAGTTTTGTCTATGAGCGGTAAAGTTTGTGTCACTGAAGAGTTGACGCGACAGGGAGCGTCGAGTGACACAAAATAACAAAGACATGAGGAGTAACTGCCTCTTAGGTATAGGGAAACATATATGGCCAATAGATTTGCAGCATGACTATAAGTTGATACTTGTTGGGGCCATGTGAGGTCTTGAAGCGCGGTTCAAGTGACGTCGAGCCGAGGTCCCGCTTTGATGGGCTCCGAGTGACCGGCCGGGCCACAGACCCCGCTTCTCCGGAGGCATATTCCCCTGACTCAGTATGTATCTTGTTAATTTATTAATAAAGTCATGCTTTAGATTCACTGACCACTTATTATTATTGTCGTGAATGGGGAGAGATGGCTGTATTACCAGTGTCTTGTATTGTTGCTGGAATACTCCGTACCGACTTATTCAATAATAAGGTCGACCTTAGACTTTCACCAGTGAGTATAAACCATTGAGCAATTAAATATAATTTCCAGACAAATTCTAGTGAGAAGCCAATGTAGTCAATATCATATACATCTCAAGCACTTGGAGACAAGAGCCATGCCAGGTAGGTCAATTCAATTGTTAGATAGAATACTTATTCCAGGGTAGACTGGGAGGCATTAACAAGAGTGTTTGTGGTGTTGAGCTAACCTTTCTTGGCCGAGGGATTGGAGGCACGCCGGCCAAGGAGTCATCATTTATTAGGTTTATATCATATTAGCTTTATGCCGTAGCCATTGGTCAGTCATCGTGGTATCGATGTCTAAGTTGTGAGCTAGAAGTGTTATTTGCAGTTAAGACTTGTGGCTGGGAGCTTATTCTGGCAGAGAGAACCTAGAATCAACAAGAGCTCTGCACACAAACATACAAACAAGCTCTGCTACTTTAAACTCTGAGAATTGTCATACACGAATAACCAGTGATACTAATTAATTGACAGTCAAAAGATAACCACAGACTTGTTGACTTCATATCAGCCAACACACAAATCCGAAAAACTGCAAAAAAGAAAGCACATCTCAATCATGAATATGTATTTATTTATAGGAACAGCCCGATGCGGGGGTCGAACCCGCAACCTTGAGATTGTGAACTCTTAAGAGTCTCACGCTCTACCGATTGAGCTAACCGGGCGTGCTTCGCCGGGGATCAAGCCGGATTGATGGGAGCAGGAAGAGAAAGTTCATATTATATTGATTACTCTCAAAGTGTGTGTGATTGAGGCGCCTTGGTTGTAGTGTGGGCTCCAGAAATAGTGCTCAGTGAGTGGCGGTGTTTGATTGGCTGACCCATTCTGCAGGTGCATTCCAGTCACGTGAAATGATCGCACCTTCCTCGTCTAGGGTTTGTCCCCCACGAAAAATCAAAATTGCCCTGAAAACTGAAGCTACTGTCAGTTTGTTCATCTCGAGACCCGAACCCGACCACGACCACGACCTCTTTCACGAAGTAACGCCACACTAACCCTTCAGACAAAATGGCCAAGATCTCGTAAGTAGCTCTATTCGCGAATACCCTCAAGAGACTCTCACTTTAGGTCTCTTTGTCTCTCGTCTCGCTTTCTCGCCCATCTCGAATTCTGTCTGTTCTGTCTCCTCCGATGCGCAAAAAAAAGAGTTGGAAATTATTTCGAGTGCTGGTTTTGGCGGGGAATCATGGCGACCAATTTTGTGCCTGCGCACACAACGAAAATCAACGACAATATCATGAGAAACACGGCATCACTGGGTTGACTAGTGACGACGACATTCATTGCTCTTCTGCCTTGAATTTTCTCAACTCAATTTCGACGACAATGGCTTGATATACACACACTGTCAAAGTCTAGATTCCTCCGACGGGCAAATCTGGCAGAAAATTCGACATGGCGAGAACGAGAACAAGAGACATAAAGACGAGATGTTGAGACAACAAGAACATAATACTGACTCACCTTGACAGCCGTGGTGCCCCTGGTGGCAAGCTCAAGATGACCCTGGGTCTCCCTGTGTACGAAAACCTCCCAATACCGTAATACTCGAACCAGCAAAAACTGACTCCCCTCTCCAGCGGAGCCGTCATGAACTGCGCCGACAACTCAGGTGCCCGAAACCTCTACATCATCGCCGTCAAGGGTATCGGTGCCCGCCTGAACCGATTGCCCGCCGGTGGTGTCGGTGACATGGTCATGGCCACCGTCAAGAAGGGAAAGCCTGAGCTCCGAAAGAAGGTCCACCCCGCCGTCATCGTCCGACAGTCCAAGCCCTGGAAGCGATTCGACGGTGTCTTCCTGTACTTTGAGGACAACGCTGGTGTTGTACGTACAGTTCACACAATAACAGACAATTTGGAGATTAACACACCTGTGTAGATCGTCAACCCCAAGGGTGAGATGAAGGGCTCTGCCATCACTGGCCCCGTCGGTAAGGAGGCTGCTGAGCTGTGGCCCGTAAGTTCTCCCCTGAACCTCGACTCTCGATAGTACCTGTACTAACGCCCTTCTCAGCGTATTGCCAGCAACTCCGGTGTCGTCATGTAAAGTGCTTGCTTGCGAAAGAGAATCAAGGAAAGACAAAAGGGCGTGCGGTGCGTGGTGGTTGGGTTTCTGTCCCGAATGCGATCAGATAGAGCGCGGTAAAGAAACATCTGTTCCCCCCCCTCCCCCCAAAGGACGAACCTCTTTTTTATTTATTTCCCTCCTGTCCAACAAGAATTGGTAGGAGGCGAAAACTGGGGTGAGGGTTGTTTTTTATCAAAATCGGGGCAATGTTCTTTTTATCTACTACTTTTAAAGTCGCTGGATTTGGCACAAGGCTCTTGCATTTCGGTTTGCGGCGTGTAAGGATGATTCACATACCAGGCATTCACATCAAGGACAAATCAAAAGTCACTTCAATCCATCTTCTCCTGGGCGTTGTGTTCTTTTTGGGTTAAACTGTGTGCAATTCTTCTCGCCGTGAACCTGTGAAGTTGTGATAGTGATGTGCATGAACATATGTATTCCACAGGCTGTAGTCTAGTAATACTCCTCAACATGCCACCAGATTGGTAATCTATCAGTGACATCTGTTGCAAATCCTGCTTGTAAGTCTTGATTGGTTCAGAAGAGCTGGTTATGCATGCTCTTGCTGCCGATGTCGCACAGCATCTACCCTATGGGAACAACTTGTTTTGTTCCTTGCACCTTTTTCTTGTTATTGAGAGATGTATTGAGATAAGACAATCTGTCTATGAACAAAGTGGTCTATAAGATCACTTGAATTCATAACACAATTGTATTCATACTTTTTTGGGCCTTATGGTCGTTCAAAGATTGCTGATTTGACTGAACAACAAAAATAAACTACGAGCCAAGCTACATAGTGGACCATTTACAACACAATCACTCACATCAAAGCAGATATTTTTGTATATAACTTGACATTAAAATTCGTCTTTTAGGCGCTTGCTAATAAGCTCGCCACACCTTTTCTCACGCTATAAAACCTCCCAACTTGGGCGAGTCGCCCATTTGATGCATGCCGAAACGATTATGCAAAGACCTCCTCCCCTGCCCCCCCATCGCATGCATAATATATCCATGTGTGAATGAACATGAAGAAAGAATAAAAACAAAACTAAAAACAAGACAAGAAACGAACGATGGTTCTTCGCATCTAGTGTACAAGAGAAAAAACGTGCATCGGAACCTGCATCCAAAAAAAACCTCTCTTGTTTGTTCCGTAGTATACAGAGTGGTTGGATGTATGTATATACCATATGGGACTGCATGTCTCTTGGTGGGTCGTGAGAGTTACATTGAGCTACTGGGTTGAATGCCTGAAGCTCTAGACGTTATTGCTTTTTTCGATTCGTATTTTTGACTTTGTGGGTGTGGAAATGTCGTCATTTGATGACCAGTCTGGAGACCAGTCTCGTGCTCTCGTGTCCTCTAGTAGGGGTATCCCATACCAGGCATTCCGTGGCTATGACCGTGGCTGTGGTGCTGAGGGTGGCCATGCATGAAAGGAGGAGGAGGATTTCCAGCCTGATGAGGAGGTGGTGGAGGGGGAGGAGGAAGATGCTGAGGGTGACCTGGGTGCATCGGAGGCTGCTGCTGAAGATGCATCGGGTGAGGCGGGTGCTGATGTTGATGCTGGTGAGGGTGATACTGATGAGGAGGAAGCTCATGCTGATGAGGGTGCATGGGCGGCGGTTGATGCAGCATGGGCGGTTGCTGTGGTGGCATCTGTGGTTGATCAGGCTGCATCTGCATCTTGAGAGAGGAAGAGTCTCTCTTGATGGTGGCTTTGCCCTTAGGCTTGTTGGGAGCGGCGACACCTGTTCTTTGCTCGGCTGCCGCTTGAGCAGCCTTTTTAGCCGCCAGGGTTGCCTTGCGTTTCTCAACGGCTCCAGCCATATTTCCATTGGCCCAACGATCTGTATTTGTGTTAGCTTGTGAATAGCAAAGAGAAACGTGTTTGGAAACTTACTCTTCATTGATGCGGACATCTTCTCCGACTTGGTCATGGACTTGTAGTCTTTGGGTGTATCATCTCCATCATCCCCTGCGATAGATGGGGGAGCGGAGGGAGGTCCTGTGGCAGGAACAGCAGCAGTAGGAGGAGGCGCTTGAGGTGCGGGTGTCCCTCCGTTCTTGGCATCCTGGCCAGATCGAACCACTTTGATCTTTTGAATCTTGCGGCTGTTCGGCACTTGTGCTGGTTCGACGGAGGGAGCTGGTGTAGAAGCACTAGATGGAACCTCGGTGGTGGTGGTACCCCCGCTGGTTCGCTTGCCCTTCTTCTTGGGCGGCGCCTGAGCCAACTCTTCAGCTTCATTGGGATCGTCGCGGAAGCGCTTCTGTCGCTTGGGTCGGAATGAATACGATGACTCGACAGTGTGGTTAGATGCCTCAGAGGAGGCAGTGGTAGGGCGAGAGTCGCCGTTATCGGTGATCTCGTTTTCAGGTGTGACATCGGTATAGTAAGCCCTGGGAAGCTTAAGAGTAACAATGGCACGGCGGACGGGCGCCTTCTCTTCCTTCTCCTGCACCTCTTCTTCCTCTTGGGGTTCGTCATCGACAAACTCATTGGGGTCAGCCTCTTCGTACTTGACGGCAGGTCTGGCCCGGCCACGACGAGTAGTCTTTGCGGGCGATTCTTGCACAGGTTCCTCGGCATCTGGTGTAGGGGCAGGCTCCTCAGCAGCAACAGCATTCTTGCCGCGACCACGCTTACGCCTAGTCTTGGGACCAGAGGCCTCATTGTCCGAGGCAGCCTCAGTGTTGAAGCTGACTGAAAGGTTGGTTTGGGGCTCATCCTCAGCGTTGGCGTTCTTGCGTCGACGACCACCACGAGTGGGCGGCACAGGTGTTGAGCTTCGACTGACATCCTGTGTCGCGGGATCGAAGAGCTGGACAGGCTTGCGCTGACGTTTGCCGACAACCTCGTCCGTCTCAGTGGCCTTTGCGGTCTGTCGGGGTTGGTTTCGTAGAGATCGTCCACGCGTCATGATCCCGACCTGTTGGGTTTCGGGGTTTTGCTTGCCAATCTTTGAAGGATGAGGATCATATTCAAAGCCATAGGCGGCAGCCATAATACGATCTTGTCCTTGCAGATACCGGGTCTCATTGAGACCTTCCTTGTCACGAGACTTGTAGCCCTTGACAGCGAATTCAGGTTCTTCGTAGTTAAGGCCATGCTGGTTGAGGTTGCGGGTACGGGCTTCGTACTTGGCATCGGCAGCTCGTCGACGGAGCGAGTTCTCATAATCGTCGACAACAGCGCCAAGGTCATTCCACTCGTCCTGCCACTGAACCATGGAGACATTGACGGCCTCGAGTAGTTCGTACAGGTCTTCAGTTGGCATGTCCTCGTAATTCTCGAGGATGGAGATGTACTCCTCGGGATCTCTGAGCTTCCTGTATTTGTAATAACGTGTGCGTTCTGGAACTTCCTGAGATTCAGAGACGTCGGCGTCATCACCATCATCTCCACCTGGCGCAGGTGAATTGAAAGCTGTAGGATCTGTGGAGTCGGCCACTGGAGAGCCGCGAGTAGGAGTGTTCAGTGCTGGTGTAGGTGCTTCAAGGCCCGCCCCATCCACGATATCATACTGATCGTCCACCATGGGCTCCATATCAGTGTCCTTTCCTTCAGGTGTTGTGTCGTCATTGGCACCATCTTCATCAGAGCGACCCTTCTTCTCTGGGTAGAGTGTAAACTCTCCATCGACATAAGGCCTGAGATGTGACCAGCGGCCGACGGGGGTAGGCTGTGGCATCGATTCCAGGGCAATTCGGGGAGCCACAGGCTTCTGAGGACTTGCCTTCGTGTCTGAGGGAGCAGAAGAAGCGGGAGTTTCAATGGTCTCAGTAGGAGGTGGAGTAGGAGCTTTCAATTCGGTAGGGCTCGAAATGGTAGTAGGTTCCTCTTGAGTGAGAGGAAGCTCAGGTGAGTCTGGGATTGGAAGTTCATCGGCAGTGGCCGGTACTTGTGCAGACTCTTTGTCTTTATTGTTTTCAACAGTCTCATTGTTCACCTTCTCATCCTTTGTCGAGTCGCCATTCACCTCCAAAGGCGTGTGAACATCGTTGGAGGCGACATTCTGGGGAGATGCGACGTCTTCAACAGACTGTCGAAGCTCTTCAGGCTCTCGAGCAGGTGATGGTGATGGTGGTTTTGAGGGTGACTTTGGTGGTGATGCAGAGCGAGCTCTTGAAGCAGAAGGCGACGACACAGCTGGGGGTAGGGGTGCTGTCGTAGGCTCTTCTACAGGCTCTTGCTCGGGCATTTGTGAAAGTTGCTCAGGTTCTTGTGTGAACTCCATGGGCTCTTGTGCAGGCTTGATTACAGGCTCTTGCACATGTTCTTGCATAGGCTCTTGCACAGACTCTTGCACAAGGTCTTGTGTATCAAGAGGCGCGGCATCAGTCATTTCGACATCTTGAGTAGGATGCTCGTCCTGAACAGGATCGATCTCCATCTTGTCCATTGCGTTCATCTTGTCGTCTTGATGAAGGTCGATTGGCTTGTCAGTTGATGTAGGAAATTGATAGATGTTTGTGATTTGATTTGATGATTCTTGCTTGATGTTGGTATCACTATCGGTGTTGTTGTTGGTGTTGGAGAGAGAGAGAGCAGGTTCAGAAGAATCTTGAGGAAGAGGTTCAGCAGTGGGGACATGGGCAACTCCATTGACAGGCACAGGCACTGGCTCAGATGCAGGAACAATAGGTGAGTGAACAGATTCACTCTTATTGTTCTCCACGGCTGTAATTGGCAGAGGTGCTATTGTCGGTGCTGGCACTGGCTCTGACACTGGCGCTGCCACTGCCTCTGTTTCTACCTCTGGTTCCACTTCAACTCGATTAGAATCTGGCACTGCCGTGGCAGCTGGTTCAGATTGTGCATCTGCCAGTGCCAGTGCCAGTGCCACTGCTGGCGGCTTTACTTCATTAACATCTTCTGCGGCTGGTGACTTATGCGTTGTACTCAGTGATTCCGGCTCGGGTTCCACTTTGGGAAGTTTTTCGGCTTGCGGCTCTGTAGGCTGAGATACAGGTTCCTCGATAGAGGTTCGTGTAGGTTCCACAGCAGAAGAAACTGTGTCTGAGGAGATTTGCTCAACTTGGGGAATAGGTAATGTTTCTTTTGTTTCAAGCTGGTGTTGATTCTCGCCAACTTGAGGAGGAGCGGCAAATGCATCCTTGGTGGACTCATTATGGGGGGACTTTTTAGGTGAGTCCTTTGATGGCAACTTATTCTGGGGGGATGAGTTATTTGAAGCAGCATCTCTCAGCTCAGAGTCATCGACATCTGAGTAATAGGCACCGACTTCAATTGTGTCTTGGACGTCGTTATCATCGTCTTGCAAGGCAGCTTGATGATACGCCTTGAGGTCACTGGATTTTCGAGTCGGATTCCTCCGGCGATTGGACGGGGTGTCAGCACCCATGGAGGCGCCTCGCCTCTTAGAGTCATTGCTGTAAAAGTCATCTGTGTCAAAGTTGACCTCAGACCTTCTCTTTTTGCCGCGTGCTGAAGAGGTGGAATTGGGAACGACAACATCGTCGTCGATGTGCTCAAACGTGTAATCCACGCGAGCACGCTTACGAAGACTGTGGCCGCCCTTTTTGGGCCCATGCTCACCCTCATCAGGAATTGGATAGTTATCCATAGTAGTAGAACGCTTCTTCGCATTAGAATTGCGACTACTGCTAGGAGAAGAGAAAGTGAAGGCGTGTTGGAGAGGTTTTGCTGAGCGGCGGCCACCAACGCCTACACCCTGAGGCGTTGTGGTATTAGTGTGAGAAACAACAGGACTTGTGAGTGGATTCAGGTCAAAGGAAGCCTCTGAAGTAGAAGTGGGAGAAGCAGAAGCTCCTAACGGACGGCGACGTTGAGGCATCCGGCGCGAGCGGTCCATTGTACAGCCAGGACAGGCTTGTTAGTTGTGTCTGGCCCCGAGAGAGATTTTGTATGGTTGGATGGGATGAGGCTGGGATCCGAGTTTACAGCAAGGACGTGTAGTGGCCAGCCGGGCCCGCGAGAGGCGTCATGCGAGTGAATCCACGGGACGGGGACGGGGACGGGTAACTTAGTAAGAGCGCAATACCAAATATCAGGGAATACGCCCGAGCCTGAAAATTTATAATCAGACAGACGCAGCCTCGAAAGAGGATGAGGCTCAAAGTGCGTGGATATGAATGAATGAATGAATGAGATGAGCGTGTCGGATGGAGTAAGAGAAACAAGCCAGGGCAGAGAAAGAATTTTGAAGTACAGGACAGGGAATTGGCGGCAACTTGCAAAAAAAGACAAGACACGACAGACCAGACGGGCCCGAGTAAGAGTAAAACGCACTGCAAGACAAAGGCTAAAAAAGACGCCCTTAACAAATAGACAAGAGAATAGACCTGATACGCCTTGATCCAAGAGGCGACGGGTTTATCCAAGAGTGCAGTGCAATTATATGACAAGCAAGAGGCGTGTGTGATGAAGACGAGACAGCACAGGACAGGACAGTCAGTCTCCTTTTGGCTCTGATGTTGGTCTCCCGTCGATTTTCTCAAGGTGTCGTGGTCTGGTCCGTCCGAATAAGCCAGCCAGCCAAGGCTAGACCCGCCTGGGGCCTCTTCTGTTAGTGGTATCCCGGCCACTGAAAGACCCAATCTCTCACAAGGCTCAGGGACCTGGCCTGGCCTGGCAAACCCGTCAG